>PVKE010000624.1:0-131722 GCA_004027555.1 Craseonycteris thonglongyai | reverse complement strand
TCCCCAAACTGCTCCTTCTCCCTCCCTCTCCCGCTCTCCCCTTTTTCCTCTAACCTTTGTGTGTTGTTCTGCGTTGTGTGGTTCTCTCAGTTGAGGGTGCTTCTCAGGGTTTCCCCTGTGGGTTCCTTTTTGTTCGTAAGTCCCTTCCCAGGTAGGTGTCTGGGTTCTCCTCTCATGCCGCCATCTTGCTCTCTCTCCTCGCTAAATACCCTTTGTAAGACGGCACCAATCTTAAACTCCACCTTTAACTTGTTCTTACTTTAATGTTCATATATTCTCAGTGAAATTTGTAAAAGTACCACTGTTGAAAGTTAAATGCAAATAAAACAGTAGGAGCCCAAGAATGAGATCATGATATGATAGGAAGCTCTCAATAAAGACTGGGAAAAGCAAAACCATTTGGAGTCAACACAGCAAGTCTCTCAATTTTACTGAGTGAAAAAACATCATCTCACAAAAACAAGAGACAAATGTCCGTTGTCAAAAGAAAAATTTCTCACCTTATGTGGAAAGATCTTAGGTCTGTCTAAACCAGTAAGTTGCTTTTTTTAAGATTCATCTTATTGTTTTGAGGTGAGAGAGAGAAAGGGAAGTGGGAGGGGGAAGGCATGAGGGTGGCAGGGGGGAGAGAGGGCCCAGAGCAGTCTCCATAGTTGCCCATCATTAGTTGTAACATGGTTTCATTCCACACAGGTGGATGTGGGGCCGCGTGGGGTGGGAACGAACTGGGGGCCTCCCGCATGGGAGGCGAGCACCTTCCCGGTCATTCCAGGGCTCCCAGTTGCACCACAGTTCAGCACAGGCTGGGGCTGCGATTTGATCCTCAGATTTTGTGGTTGCAATCAAGCACCTAACCTGCCAAGCTATCCCGGAATCCCCTGAACCAGTGGGTTTTAAAGAATGGTCCCTAGAACAGCAGTATCAGCTTCAACTGAGAAATAGTTAAACATGCAAATTCCTAGGTTCCATCCCAGACTCAGAAATTTGGGAAGGAGAACCCAGCAATCATGTAACAAATCCTCCAAGCTAGCGTTTGAGAACCAATGGTCTATAGTTCTGCTATCCGTTAAGACAATTCCTAGGTATATGTTGCTATTGGGCAATTTGAAATGTGGCTAATCCAAACTGAGTCATGCCGGTAAGTGTAAAATACACATCGGATTTCAGAAACTTAGCACAAAGTAAATGAACTGAAGATTTCATTAATGCTTTTATATTGATTAAGTATTGAAGTAATTATTTGGCAGTGTGTTTTTAAAAGTATATTATTAAATTCATTTTTTTAATATTGATATAAAAATTTTTAATTACATATAAATTGTATTATATTTATATAAGATAACACTACTCTAGCGCAAACTTCTGAAAAATACAAAAATTCACTCCACAGAATTCCCATAAAAAAACTATATAACTTCTCTTTGAATATCTTCAGTGGCAAGAAAGGCATAAATCATCACTTCTTTTTCTAAACAAATCTTTCATATATTGACTTAAGATCTGCTTTGAGGGCTGCTGGAATGGCTCAGTGGTTGAGTGCTTGCCTTGAAATCTTGAGGTTTAGGGTTCAATTCCTGGCCCTGGCCCATGTAGCCCCATATGCTGAACTATGGTGCACCAGGTAACCACCAGGAATGCTTTGGGAAAAAGAGTCTCACCTCATGCTAGAGGACCCCCAGTTCTGTTCTTGCCCCAAGGATCAAATCCTGGCCCGGGCCAGTGCGGACCCATGTGCTGAACTGGGGTGTGGCCCCAGTTCAGTTCTTGCTGGGGCTGATGCCGGAGGCCCCCGGCCCAGTTCCTGCCCTGCACAGCCCCACACCCCCTGTGCAGTAAAACTATATCAAAAACTAATGACATACAACTATGGAGACTGCTCTGGGCCCTCCTCCTTCTCTCAGTCTCTGGCTCTCTGTCAAAACAAAATCGTTGTTGCTGACATGTGTGCTATGCAGTTAGGCCTATGATGGTTATGTCTGTACTAAACATGTACAGACAAAACACAGTGAAACAATTATCTGCATAGTAGAACAATTATTTATATTATATTAGGTATTATAAGTATTCTAGAGATGATTCAAAGAATATGGAAGGATGTTGTACATTATATGCAAATACTGTACCATTTTATATCGGGAACTTGGACATTCTTGATTTAGGTATCCCTAGGGCGGTGAAACCAATTCCCTACAAATACTGAGGGACAGTTGTACAACACTCTGTGCACCTAGTTTTTTAGAACCACTTGAACATTACCATTTAAACAGCTTATTCCGGTTTCCCTTTTAGATGTCTCATAGCTAGCTATTTCAAGTGCCTGAAGTGAACTTGGGTTTTTCTTAGTGTAAACCAATGGGGCAATCACTCTGAAATCAACAATAAGATGAAACTGAGGATCACACTTATAAAACCAAGATGACTTAATTTTGTAATTAAAAGAATACTAATAGAAATTTTCAGAAGAAACCAATTCAGGGCCCTGGTGGGACACAGTAGTAATGGCCTAGATCCCTTGGAAGTCACATCTCCCTCAGCACTTGAGGGTAGTGATGAGCCCAGCACACACGGATTCCTCAGCCTGTCCTACCTATTTTCACTCTAATTCAGTATCTTTAAACGTGTTGAGAGAACTGTCCAAGGGCCCTGAAAGTAAAGACAGCTCACAAAAGGGAAGCTAGAGAGAGTAGGTGAGGGACAAAGATGTCCCCTGTGCCCCCGTGAGAGAAGGGAACAGAGGTACTGTGAGCGTCCGTGCTCACTGAGCCTCTCATCGTTGTAGTAACACAAGGAAAAACTGTCTCCCACCGTCCCTGTCTTGCTGGGGTCCCAGCCATTCACCAATGCTTCCTCTCTCTGTGGTCTAGGTCACCTTGCAAGAAGCAGAAAGTGATGCTACCAATCTACACCTGTGCTGCTTGCCCAGGAGTTGAAGGAAGAGGACATTCTTATGGTTTGTTAAGCATGTGTGTGCTGATGATCCTCCAGGTAAGATATTGTTATCGTGGCTATAGCGTGAATGGAAGGGTATGTGAGCTCACCATGCCCGAATCTGTTTCCAGATCAGCCTAGTTCTGGCACGTTTTATGACTTAGATAAGTGCCCTCTTCCAGGTCTAGTCCCCCACTTCATACCATGCAAAGTAGCCCACATAAGTCCACTTGTAATGGCACAAATACCGAATAACCAGAGCACACATCTCACAACAGAATCTGGAAGGTCCTTCTCCTTTGCACTCACTCTACTTTGCAGTCCTATTATTTAGGAAAAAATTCCAGCTTTGCCACTTGCCAGCTGTGTAACCTTGGCGCATTACTTGAACTTCCTAAGCCTCAGTTTCCCCTTCTGTAAAACACCATAAAATATAATAGCAACATTTATAATACTTTCTATGTGATTATGGAGGCAATGTATTTAAGGAGTCTCCCACACTGCACAGCATACCCTCAGTGCTTAGAAAAAGGCTAGCCGCTATTATAACATTTGTCACTTGTCACATGGTGTTGTAATGACTTTTTAACGGTTATTTTGAAATATAATTTACATAACATAAAGTTTCCCTGTGGCAAAATACAATTTAATAGTTTTCCATTTATTTACAGAGTCGTACAACCATCACCATAATCTAAGTTGAGAACATTTCTATCATCTCAAAAAGAAACCTTGCAGCCATTAGCAATCACTTCCCCTCCTCATGCCCACAAGAACTTCCAGGACGATGCTGACCAGAAGTGATGAGGTTGGACATCCTTACCTCAGTGAGGAGAATTCAGTGGTGAGTTCTGCCTTTCACCCTTCAGCGTGGCCCTTGTTGACAGTTTTTCACAGATCATCAGTCTGAGAAGTTCCTTTGTAAGTCTGATGAATGTTTTTATCAGGAAAGGTAGATTCTGTCAAATTTTTTCTGGGTCTATTAAGAGTACCGTATAGTTTTTGTCTTTTATTCTGCTAATATTGTGCATTACATGATTTGATTTTCTGATGAGCAGCTTGCTGACAGCTCCCCTGGTTTGTACCCCCATGTTGCTCTCCCCTCTCTTGGGCACCTTTTCCTACAGCTGTCTTCCAAGGTGAGAGAGCAGCACACACAGTGCTTCTGCACTGGCTAGGTTTCCAAGCCCCACTCAGTTTCCCCTTGAGTTTCCCCTATGGCTGCCCAGAGTAAAGACTACATTTACTCTGCATCCTTCCACCCTTGCATCTGCCTGACACTTCTGCCTCCGGTGTTGTCAGCCCTGCCTACATTGCAATCTTTCTTGGAAAACTATTGAAGTCTGTAGTCCCCAGGTGGGCAACGACTGGCATTGGTGTGCTCTGAGACTTTTACTGAGTAGCTCCAGGTACAGAATTGACATCAAATTAGAATCTATAAGAGCACCCAGGGCAGGGGACCAGGGACTGTGCCAGGGCCCCACAGAGCATATACTATTGTGGGAGGTGTAGCAGATCTACCTAATATGTAAAAACAAACACAGACATAAAAGAATAGCAGAACATTCCAAAAGAACTAAACAAGATGGAGACAAGCAACCTATCATATACAGAGCTCAAAACAATGGTTATAAGGATGCTCAAGGAACTTAGATAAAACTTCAACAGAGAGATACCAAGCATAAAGAAGGACATGGAAGCCATGAAAAAGAACCAGTCAGAAATGCAAAATAAAATAAATGAAATTCATAATGTAATAGACGGAATCACCACCAGACTAGATGGAGCAGAGGATCAAAGCAGCAAATTGGAAGACAAAGTAGCAGAAAACATCCAGTCAGAACAGCAAAAAGAAAAAAGAATCCAAAAAGTGAAGATAGTTGAAGGGCCCTCTGGGACCACATCAAGTGTAACAATATTCGCACCATAGAGGTACCAGGAGAAGAGAGCAAGGAATTGAGAACCCATTTGGAGAAATAATGATGGAAAACTTCCTTAACCTGGTGAAAGAAACAGACATACAAGCCCAAAATGACACAGAAGTTGCAAACAAGATAAACCTAAATAGGCCCACATCAAGACACGTTATCATATAATTAAAATGGCCAAGGTTAAAGGCAAAGAGAGAATCCTAAAAGCAGCAAGAGAAATGCAACTATTAACCTCTAAGGAAGCTCCCACAAGATTATCAGCTGATTTCTCAACAGAAACTTTGAAGACCAGAAGGGACTGGCAGAAAATATTCTAAATGATAAAAAGCAAGGGCCTACAACCAAAATAACTCTACACAGCAAGACTATCATTCAAAATCAAAGGACAAGTAAAAATCTTCATAGGGCAGAAAAAGCTAAAGGAGTTCATCACCCCCAAACCAGGATTACAAAGAATGTTAGAGGGACTACTTTAAGATGGGGGGCTGGAGGGGTGGAGGGAGAGCAAAATTATGAATAACAAAATGGTAATAGCTACATAGCAGTAAATACCTCCTGTTTAAATAGATTAAAATCTCCAATCAAAAGACATGGAGGGTGTTGTGAGTGGAGTATGAAACAAGAAGACAGGTGCAAATTGACTTTGCTGTAAGCAAAAACTAAAAATGAAAATAAACAAGCAGAACAAAAATAGATTTATACAGAAAGCATTTGGTTTGTTGCCAGATGGGAGGAGGGTTGGAGGAGGGCATGAACGAGGGGGAGGAATTGTGAAGTTCAGCTTGGTGGTCACAAAGTAATAGTTATGAGGATATAGGGTATAACATGGAAATATAGTCAATAATGTTGCAGTAACTATGTGAGGTGTCAGATGGGTACTCGAGTTGTTGAGGGATGGGAGGAGGGTGGGAGGGGTGGGTGAAAAAGGAAGAAATCAATAAGCATGAATTCATAGTCACAAAATAGTCACAGGGTTGTAAAGTGCAGCATAGAGCCAACAGTCAATAGCATTGTAATAACTATGTGTGGTGTCAGACGGGAACCTGATGTATTGGAATAGGGATTTTGTAAGTTATATAAGTGTCTCATCACTATGCTGTACACCTGAAACCAATATAATGGTGTATGTCAAATGAAATTGAAAAATAAAAAGAAATGAGGAAAAAAAAAGAAAGAAAGAAGTAAAAAAGAAAGAGTAATACTGTCAGGATGTTTAGTACACTTATCATGGTAACACATTGTATGGTATATAAATGGTGAATGACTATACTGTACACTTGAAACTAATATAATATTGATATCAACTGTACTTTAATCATAAATAAATAAATTTTAAAATAGTAATGTCAGTATTGATGGATTAATTTTTGTTTTTATAAAGCATTTCTTAAGCAACTCTGTCTGCAGATTACCTTTGACTAATGCACTATCATCTGCAGGTATTTTTTACTTATGAATTTATAAGTTAACCTATCTCTGGTTAAATATATGCTCTGGTTTTGCCCCTAACCCAGGACTAGGAACTTTGTTATTGATATTTCATATCAAGATGAAGAACCATTGACATCACTTACCCAATAAGTTCAAGTCTTATTTCTATCTAAGAAAACCACATTTTTGCAATCTCTTCCTTATCATCAAAGGAGAGACATTAGCGAGGTTGTTGTTAGATAAATAAAATTAAAAAAAAAACACATCTACAAGCTGAATTATTTATTAAAATAATACTCTTCCCCATTAATTTAGTTACTCTGTTGTCTTTCTTAGTAAACATCCTTTAACTCATTCTAAAAAAGCATGTATATACACAGAATACTTTCTTAAAACTAAACAAAATTTCTTATGATCTTAATAGCAATCATTTCTGGATCATAAACACAAAAGCAATCCACATTGAAATGAATAGTTATAGTTTCTAATGATCTGGAGAAACCATATGTCTTTTTAACTGTTTAGTCGTTCAGGAGAGATGAGCACAAAAAGTGAATTATTTTCTTTTTCTCAGCACATCCACATTGAATTGGCAATGAATATGAAATCATTTTTCAGAGCTATTACAGAGTACACGTACAGTGTTATCAAATGTAGTCTAGACTGCTATTAGTTTTGCAGCAAAATATTTCTATCATAAGGTCCTTATCAAGAAAATTAAATAGAAGGATTGATAACTGGTGGATAATATTCTCTCATGAGCTAGCTTTTAAATGGGTCACATTGTTCTCTATTTCATTGGAAACTGAAAATAGGTGCTCTATCAGCAATGTTTGTGAAATATAGCACATTATCTGGAACAGACTAGTGGGGTGGGGGACAGCATATTTCTTTATAAATTAAGCCTCTAGCAGAACCAGAAAGTTTTAAAATCTGACAGGAGCTTCATAGTTCATCTATTCCAAGCTCCTCCTTTCTATCCGAAGAAACAGACACCCAGAAATATTAAGGGACCAAAGCAAAACAACTATTTAGTAACAGAATTATAATTTCAGCTGAAAAATGCCTGTTTCGACATAAGTTCATTGTATGTAATTTCTTCTGAATAAAGATGGGGAAATAGAGAATGTATCCTCAGATTATTTTCTGTAATAAATATCCTTTAAGATTCTGTAGATTTTACCCCTTGATGAGTCTTCACTACAACAAAAGTTAACGAGTTGAAACAGAGGGAAGCAATATCCCGCTACACCACCACCACCATCAAATACAATGACAGTAGCCCGTCTCTGCCCACTGTCAGCAGGAACAGGCCCTTGCATTGAGATTAGTCACCCTGTGTCCCCTGACCACAGACAGAAAACGCTCCCAGAACTCCACAGACCCCACAGCAACGGTCCTTTCTGCGTGGACCCAACTGGGACAGCAGCCTCAGCTCTGGCTACTTCAGTCTGAGATACAGAGACAGGAGGCAGGAAAGGCTTGTCTCTCTCCACTCCGAAGGGGCCAGTCTTAATCACCCTGTTCCTGCCTTCCCAGAACCGAGGTGGCAGCCAAGCACGTTACGTGTAAAGCCGGCCTGCAAGAGCACCTTTTGAACAAGATCGGATTTCCCCTAGTGCCAGATTGCCTTTGACCTCTAGGCCACTCACCATTCACGAAATACAGTACAGGCTGCATTTCATGTATCCCAGGCTTGCGGTGCAGAGGGGGAGGGGAGGAGGGCCGAAAATGAAAGTTCTGTGTGTCCAGAACACCTTAAATCAAGTTCCAATTTAGAACAACCTTTTTCCTGTGTCCTGCTTGCTGCTAAGAGCCATTTTGAAAAACAAGAAAATGAACTGCTAGAAGGCTAAGCAATTAGTGAGGGTTGTGTGTGTGTGTGTGTGTGTTTTCTTTATGTACTGGATCTCCTACCTCGCAGCTCAAGGACATACGGGGAGACTCTGGGCTCTGCTAAATTAGTAGCTAGTGAAAGTCCCTTGATAAATTAACAAGAACCGAATTAATATCGTCGCTCTGTAAGGTGAGGCCTGAAGCACCTCTAGCAGAGATAGCTTGGAATGACCCAATTATGATTATAATGAAGAGCTGAATAGGATGCTATTTCCAATAGAATTCTAAAAATTAGAAGATTGTGCAGTAACAATAACCCACATACAAAGAGTAGCTAACATTTATTGAGCACTGACAGACACAATTTACAGACATATCTTTGTTATCCTTGTAACAACCCTAAGAGATAGGTTCGATTATTATGTCCATTTTAGAAAAGATGAAGCAGAAGTTTGGAGAAGTTAAGTAACTCGCCATAGGTCACACAACCAGCAAGTAGTGGGATCAGGCTTTGAATCCAAGCGTCTGCCTCCACACTTCTAACCACTCTTCTATAACGGTATAAGGAAAACATTTATCAAATCATGATGCCTTCAAGCATTTCTAATATGCACGTAATTATTTAAAGACAAGAGTCAAAAGAGTGATAATGGCTCCAAAGTTGAAAAGGAGATTTGCAAAAATGGGCCAAGACATAAGAAGAGAGGAGAGAGTAGGAAAGTTTGTGCAAGGCCAGAGAAGGTGACATTGTTAGAAGGGTGAGGAGACAAGGAAGTACAGTAAGTGCAATACTCTGTGTTTTATCGTTATCAGAGATAGCCTAGAGTGACATTTTCCTTTCCCCAAATGGTCCTAATTCCAAGTAAGTAAAGCTAAATAAATTCACATAGCCAGTTCTCATTGCAACTCAGCCTCATGGTTCTTGTCTTGGAGAAACGTAAGAAGTAGTAAAGATGGAACTGGAAAGGGGAACGCTGTGGGACTCCCCCTCTGGACATGGAAAATCTCCACGCTGCATTTGTACCTTCTCACTAGAATGAAGTCTGCATTTTGGGTTTCTAAGAATGTTCCAAAGATATTATACAGCTGGGAAAACGGTGAACAAGTGTTAGGAACAAATAGCAAGCTTAAGTTTAAAATGAACCAAATTTTAACTTAGAAAAAAAAAAATCACCTATTTTATTTCCATGAAAAGGCCTGCTTTAGAGCAGGGACAGCCTTTTTCCCCAGAATGTGTTATTTATGCTGCTATTTAAACTTGGGTTTGCACATCTGAGGAGTTCTAAGATTTAGTGTTATTTTATATAAATAGTTTCTAAACTTGGGTAGTAGAGTTTCACTGTGGCTGAGAAGCTGAACTCCCCACACTCACCCACTCTCTTGAAGTGTTCCCAAATCCCATTTTCCTCACAACAGCTGTTTAGTTCATGCAGCAGTGTTTGGACTAAAACATTTTGCCAACTCTTGTACCAAATACTGACAGTTTTATTACAAATTACAAAATTAGAAAACCACAGGTATAAATTTAACCCATTTCTAATATATTTAGTTTAGCATACGATCGTTTTCAGTTTGCTACAGTTCCTATTTTTACATGTTGAGGAGTTATAGGAATATACATTGGATTGCAAGTTGCCTTCCAATAATTCTTTTGTTAAAGGAACAGTTATAACATTGGAAATGTACCCTGTCTCATTTGTGTGCCTTCTTTTAATCATACATTGTGGCTTTGGCTGACTTAAGAGAGGCCCAGTGCCTACAAAAGTTTGATCTTGACTATGTTGTAAACAGTCTGGTAATCTTCCAAAGCATTTAAGTCATTAATAACAGAGCCAGTACTGTGCTTTAGAAAAACTGAGCTGGGTTTAGATAGCAATAATATCTCCAAAAGCATTTCACAGATTGGGAAAATTTATTCACAAATAAAAATATTTTTTTTTATTAATTCCAAGGGACTATGAAAGAAACTGCAGAGGGATAAAGCAACCACGAATGTGTTAAATGTCTTCTGTGGGTCCAGCAGAGCTCTTAAAATGGTTTGGAGGCTGGAAACAATGGCTCTCAAAACACTTCTAGAACAATCACCCCTCCCTGAGCTTGTAGTCCAGCTGAGGGATGGGGTGGAGATGGGGGGAATTAAGCCCTCAATAGCAGGGTGTGTGTGTCAAGGGTTGCCATCTGGGAATACAGACCTGTACGGGCTGTGTGCATAGCAAGGGAGGGAAGGGGAGGTGAAGGAGATACACATGTACGGAAAAGGTCTTCTAACACAACCGATGTGATGAGTTCTGTGTGCTATGAGTGATCCTAGCAAAGGAGTGACTTCTCCCCATTGTGGGCATCAAAGAAGGTTTCTTCAAGGAAGTGATATTTGAATTAGTCTTTAACGAATGGGTAGGATCTCAGGAGGCCTAGATGACTAGGGAGGAATTCCAGCAGATCAAAGACTTTGAAGCAGTAAGACACAGAGAGAATTTAGGGCACAGCGGGTAGCACGATTACAGAGCAGAGAGCAAGCTGAGAAGTGGAACTGGGGCGAGTGTACAGTATTTCCAGAAGGGTATTTGGAACCCCAGAAAATGTAAAGCTAAGTTTTCCCTAAAGCAAAGACATAAGTTTCTAAGATGCCTTCGCTAAATGTTAAACCACTAACTCAATGAGAAAAATTGATTATTTTGCTTCTGAAATCTCTACAATCAGAGGTCTCCCAAAGGCACAGTTAGTATTTGGAAAATGCTTCCAGCAATTTCTGTTCTCTTTAATGTTCCATTTGCCATTGATTTATTTATTAGGCCTTTGGAGAGTTCAGCTGTTCTCTTCTAGTTGCCTGGGGTAAAAGAGTGTAGACACCTCTTCTGCCATTACATGATGATCTTTATAGCAAAAAAAAACAGGAGAAGCCTTTGTTAGATGCCACACCCCAAGAGGTCAATAAACGATGCTGTTTCTCTAGGGCAGTCTTACAGAGAGTTTTTCTGGCTACAGATCACTTGAATAAAGTTCAAAATACAAGGCAAGAGCAGAGCTTTTCAAATCATGAAACCCCAAAGCAGGTCCATCCCAAAGAAGCAGGCTTTATCTGGACACTGAAATTCCAGATAACTCCACTGGTTCAAGGATTACTTTTCCCAGTTGAAATTATTTTGCTGCCAAGAACAGATTTTTCAAAAGCTAGAGTTTTATATATTCACCATCTTGACAGATTACAGATCTTACAAATGTATGTTCTTATATTTTCCCAGCTACGAAATTGGTCTGTTACATGAACCCTCATTTCTATGAAAGATCACTTTTTTTCTCTTAAACACGTTGGCCTTTTAAAGCAAATTTTATAAGATTTTAACCCATTATTATGAGATACTGTGAAATTAGTAAAAGGTAATATTAATGCTTTTGAATTTTTTTCTACAGTAATTGAGATCAATTTGATTTAAAAGGTGGGAGAAGTGAAGTTTTAAAGCAAATCAACTTCTCAGCCATAGCACTTGGCGTGAGCTTGTCATCTTTTTCTAATGTGATTTCTGTGATGCTCTTTTAGTGCTATTAAAACTGACCTCTTCAATAAATGTCCATTTATTGTCTAAAAGAATTTGAAGTCAAATCGTACGTCTACTAGGACTAAAGTGAGATTTGAAATTTTTTCAGAGTGAACAATCCCTTGGATTTCCAAAGTGAACAATCCCTCAGATTGTTCAAAATCTAAGACCACTTTGGTAAGAGACCAAGGCTGGGGTCTAGAGAAGAGGGGACTTCTCATAGGGTCCCTCTCTGAGCTAGCAGTTTAGACATGCTATGGTGGCAAGGGATCCTGGTAGGTGGGGTCCACGCTACTGGGCCCATCCATGTGAGGTCACCATGGCCACTGCATTCATGGCTCAGCATGTCTGCACTTGGGTGATTAATGCCTGGCTGTTAATTTGTGATACAACGGTCTTTACCTTCAGGCCACTCTGCTGCTGGAGGCTCACAGGGATGTCCAAGAGAAGACTTGACCCAGAGCAGAGGTGACTGGGTTCTTGTCTCTGCACAGGAAAGAGTTCAAGAGCAAGACAGATGCAGGATAGCAAAAGTGATTTATTGAAAATGAAAATATGTACTGGAAAGGAAAGTGCAGGTGAACTCAGAGAACGAGGCACGCTGAGAAAGTCATGGTCAGGAGTTTTGGTGTTGTTCATTTGTTTGTTTGTTTTGTGTTTTAAGACTTATTTTTTATCGTTTTTGACAAAAAGAGAGAGGCAGGGAGAAGGGAGAGGGCCCAGAACAGTCTCCATAGTTGCACATCATGAGTTTTCTACATAGTTTCATTCCACAGGTGGGCGCAGGGCTGCGCAGGGCGGGAACCAGCCGGGGGTTTCCCACATGGGAAGCACACCGGGGCGGGAGCTGAACCAGGGGTTCTCCCACATAGCAGGCTTGCCCCGGTGAGAACCAAAATGGGGGCACAACCCAGTCCAATATGTGGGTCCACTCAGGCCGGGGCTGGGATTCAATCCTCCTACCCTGGGGCTGCAAGACGAGCACTCAACTCACTGAGCCATTCCGGCTTCCCCCAGTCAAGAGTTTTTCTCTCTCCTGGGATGGGACTTGGTGGTGTCCCATGGACATGGTTTATTCATCTCCTCCCCCGGGTAGAACCCTCCATTTTCTGCTTTTTCTTCCTTATTTGGTTCCTCCAGAACTGACCTGGTGTCAGATGCATGATAGGAGTCGTCATAACCGCACTGTAAATGAAATTATAATGACATTCTGATTAGCTAAAGGTTGGGTCCAGGTCAGGAAGAAATTGGTTCTTGTTTTTCTCCAGCGGCAGGCGCTGCATACAGTTACCTGTTACTGTGTAACCCGTGAGGCACCTCCTTGTATCCTGGGGGAGGGTGGGGTGGTCAGTTTTCCAGCCTACCTATCCTGCCTCAATTCCACAGACCCATCGCCTCTGTCTGTACGCCCTTTCACGGTTTTCCTTCTAGAGCCCTGACTAGCTGGCCAAGCCATTTACTGTTTCCCGTGATTCGCACTATTTTCTAACCACAGTCCACTTCTCTCTCATTATAAAGTGGGTGACCAGGTACACTGCCCATTGGGAGGATTTCCTCTCACCACCCTCAATCAGGGCAACTGCTGAGTGAGCCTGCGGATGGCTGCCTTGCATTTGCAGTTTGCACCCACATACAGAGCTTACCTCCCACCCTCTATAAAGACAGAGCAGGCTCTGCCCTCCTGCTCTAGGGTCCCCTCGACAGCCATGGCTAGAAGCACAGAGAAGACTATCATACAGTTGTGGGTGCCGTGGGATTAGGACCAGCTCCTCATGCCATTTGCTTGTGTCTCCTAGTGCTGCCTGTGCTCAATCCTGATGTCCCCATTTCATTTTATGGTGAGTGTGACTAGGCCAGCCTGACCCTATGACCTAATGGATCGTCCCAGCTCAGGATGAAGTTCCAACTGAATGGTCACTTGGTGTTTCATGTCCGTCATTCTGTCTCTGCCAAAGCCCAATAACACCCCAGAAGAGGTTTTTCAAAGGCATATCATTTTATGCTACTGTTCAAATGGCTGCATTCCAGAACTCCAGGGACCTGTTTTGTGATTCTGCCTCTGGGGCTCGGCACAAATCCCACACAGCATCTCTTCTCACCACTGACATGCCCGTACCTGCTGCAGAGACCTTGGCTATTTCGGTCACACTCAAGGCTGGTAAGTAGTCTTGTATTCTACCCAGTATTGGAGCTGGAGAAGAATTCCCAGCTGTGCAATACATGCCTGCGGAGCCCAAAGAAGCCTTTTTTGTGTGACAGAAAGAACAAGATGTAGCACTTTGGAGGGGATGTGCTGGCACATCCCTGACAACCAGACCCCTAAAAGTTTTTACAAATATGGTTAACTACTTGGTCTATGATGTTTTCTAAAACACGTGAAGACTCTCTGAATGTCATCATGGGCCTGGCTTTTTTCAGGGAAAATCTGGAAAGTCTTGTCTTTCTTCCACACCAATGGCTCTCAAGCTGTAGAGTGAATAAAAAGCAATATGAATACTTGCCAACATATAAATTCTCAGGCCCCATCCATAGAGATTCTGATCCAAATCTATCTGCACAAGCCCAGGAATCTGCATTGAAAAAGCATCCCCCCCTCCACACACACACACACAGGCACTTCTGATGGACTGTAAGAAGCTCTGCCTTACGTCTTCGAACATGTTGTTCACTCTGCTTATAATGCTAACTTTCTTTTCCACTTGGCCAACTCCTACTCAATCTTCAAGCTCCTACTGATGTCATCACTTTTGCAAAGTTTTTCCCAACTCTCCCCAGGCTAGAGCTAGTCTCTAATAGAGTTAGCCTATCCTGACGTATCAATTCTAATGTCTCTCTCTTTTTTTTTTTTTTAATATTTTATTGTTTTTGACAGAGAGAGACAGAGAGAGAGAGAGACAGAGAGAGAAGGGAGAAGGGGGAGGGCCCAGAGAAGTCTCCATAGTTGTACATCATCAGTTTTTGACATGGTTTTGTTTCACACAGGTGGGCGTGGGACCACAGCAGGCAGGTACAGAGCAGGGGGCCTCCTGCATGAGAGGCACACCCCTGCAAGCCAGGGACCTCCCACATGAGAGTTATGCCCTGGATGGGAGCCAAACCTGGGGCCTCCCACATGGGAAGCTCGCCCGGTGGAACCAAACTGGGGTGGGAAACACACCCCAGTTCAATATACGGGTCTGCATGGACTGGACTGGGACCAGGACCAGGACTCCATTCTAGGACCCCAGGGCTGCAAAGCAAGTGCTCAACCCACTGAGCCATCTCAGCTTCCCACCTCTTTTAATTTCCATAGTTATTTATGTGAAGTCTTGTCTTCCCACAAGGCTTGAAGTTTCTTCAGCACAGAGATTTTCATTCACTTTTTATCTCTAATAGTTATCCCAGAGGCGAGTCACCATACACTTCTTGGATTGATGAGTACATAAAGCAGGGGATATAAACATGAAAATGGTAACTATAAATTGGTTGAGTTCCACATTATAAGAAGTTCACATGTCAACATTCCTTTATTTTATTTTCTCAATAAATGAAAGGTATATGCTTTCTCCAGGAATCTCATCATATACTTTTCTTAATCTCTTTACAGGGGATTAAGGCCCTAATCAGCTCTTCAAGTCATTGTCTAAACAGAGCATAACTTTTTACCTGGACAGTTCCAGGAAACTTTTCCTGTGAGTTTCCTATCCATTTCAATGGTGTACTTCTTTTGCTAATTAATTATTAACTTGCTTGACCTGACCTATTTTTGAAGTGCTGCAAATTCAGTCCTCTGTGGATCCATGTCTTTAATAAACCACAGGATGGCTGGGAGATTTATCTTCATTCCCCCTTTGCTCTGTGAAATCCCACAAAAATAAATCTACTTCAATCCGAGCCAGAATCAAGTTGTTGCTGTTGGTACTGATGGTAATGGTGATCGTGTTTATGCCCTTTCTCAATGCTATGGTCCATTTTAGAAGACAGCAGAATGTCAGCAGGTTAATGAAGCTCCCCAGGGTAAATGCTATTGGTATTTGGAGAAAATGAATAAAAAAAAAAAAAATTACAACATCAGGGATGCCAGGATGGCTCAGCTGTTGAGCACTTGTCTTGTGATTGTGAGGTCTGGGGTTTGATTTCCAGGTCTGGTCCATGCAAACCCGTGTGCTGAACTGCGATGCAACCGGTAACCACTGGGATGGCTCAGTGGCAAAGATTCTCACCTCCATGCGGGAGCCCTCCCACCCCATTGGGTTCCCGCCCCATCCTGCCCCACATCCACCTGTGTGGAATGAAACTATGTCACAACTGATGACGTACAACTATGGAGACTGCTCTGTGCCCTCCCCACTTCTCTCTGTTTCTGTCTCTGTCTCTCTCTCTCTCTCTCTCTCTCTCTCTCTCCCTCTCTCTCAGCTTCACACAAACAATAAAACAAAAAAATTAAAAAGAATTATAACATCAGAACAATATTTGATGCAATGTGAGAAATTAAATAAAATTTTCAGAAACAGCCTAAGAAACTAAGAACCTCTGACCAGAGTCTTGGTCTGGTTGTATGATATTTATTACCTTACCAGTATTTTAACTACTGAATTACGCTGTGTAAACTCAACAAAAACTATAAGGCACCTTCTTTTTTGTGGCACTGAATTATTTTCTCATATTGATAAAGAACCCTCTTAGCTTGATTTACCCAAAGAGAAGCTCCTGTTACATGGAAATAAAATTAAGTCATTAGAAATTGAGTAACAAAAGAAAAATATATATGGAGCCTTTTCTGTACAATATGTACTAGCAACTGTCCTAAAAGATCAAAAATTATTTTAATTATATTTTTAGAGTTTACTCCACTAAACAAATTTAAGACAAAAACACATGAAATGTTTCTTGTAGATCCAAATGTATAGTATTACCAAACGAATAAGGTAATTATCTTAATAAAAACACATAATATATTTAAAATATGTAAAATCATACTAGGAAAGCTCCTGTTTATTTGACACAGTCTCTTTAATCTTTCTCTGCCTTTTAGGAATAGATATTTGAACCTAAAAAAGAAATGTGAATTCTAAAAGAACAGGAAGTGCTGAAGTAGAGGACTAAATACGCTTTTATCTTGTTTATCACTTTTCAAACCCTCTACGTTCTACAGGTAACTAGGAATTGTAACAACTGTTTCCTAGTTCAAAAAGAAAACAAGGAGCTGAGCTAACTAAAGTTTCCAGTATAATCAAGCAGAAATTTGTTGAGATGAACTACGAAGAACTTTTTTAACAATGCAAGAAAATAGTCAGTGATTTTAATAGTAATTCTGCCCTGTAGTAGTAGAAAAATGGATGGAGCATACAAAACTATAAATGAAAAAGGAATGAATCTCCCACCAACCCCATGGCAGTTTACATTGACAGTTTGTCAGATTAATCAACAATCTTTTGGGCCAAATAAAAACAACTGCATTACAGAGATGTATTTTTCTACTCTTCATTTGGACATTTCTCACCCTCTTACCACCAAAATAAATATACATCTCTATAAACATATACGTATATATCACAATGGCATTAAAATTAGATACATAGTGTAATGGCATTAAATCACACATTGAAAACTTATTTATTTATTTATTTTTGTTAAGGGTGCTCTCCTTCTTGTGGACCTACTTTAAAGGCAATTCTTTTTTTTCTTTTTTTTTTTTAAATATGTATATGCATTTTGTTTTTTTAGCTTTATTTATTTTTTGACAGAGAGAGAGAGACACAGACACAGAGACAGAGAGAGAACTGAACTGGGGGAGCTCCCAGTTCAGCATATGGGTCCGCACGGTCCGGGGCCGGGACTCGATCCTTGGTCCCCGGCGCTGCAAAGTGAGCGCTTTACCCACTGGGCCATCCCGGCTTCCCCTGGACCTACTTTAAAATTAAAATATTCTTAGGAGGAGTAACTTACATTTTTATTATCTTACTGAGAATTTGTTTATCAGATCCTTCTCTGTGATCCAGGTTGCAAAAGAAAAAAGTGAGAAGGACAGGAAGTGTACACAAGAAATGAGGTCCAGGGGCCTTAAACACAACCTACCAGACATCGACAACCAGCCCTGACAACCAGCATTTGAATTGCTTACCAATGCATAAATATATTGTTTTATGCATTGTTTTAGTGCAAGCACAGTTCCCAGAGTAAATACCATTCGTTGCTACCACCAGGTACTCAGGAGACAAATGAAAAGACCAAATTCTTGTTGTCATGAAAAACCTAGGCATACATAAATTAAAACCATGTATAATAAAAGTTTCTTTGGTAAAAAAGAATGCTATTGCTCTCTGCCGTGTGATTTGCTCAGATCCCAAAAAGAAATTTTGATCTGACAGAAACCATGTGTAATGCTTTATTGGATCTCACACCATGGAAGGAGAGTTAGCTGCCAGGACTGTTCCTTTATTGAGAGATGTAGACAATCTATCCTTTCCTAAGGTTTAATCATTACTCTCTAAGCAGAAAGATTGATGTGGGAGTGGTTTTCTCTAGGCATAATGGTCCCAAGTTAGCACACTGATGACACAGTGTTATATTTCCAAGAAATGAAAATAGATACTTGCAGCTGCAGACAGACTTTGTGTACTGAATGATAATATTCCATTTCTAAGGAGAACTTATCCAATAGAGCTCTACCCTGCAGCAACTACACCTGCTACAAGCTCTAGATGAATATTGTTTGGGATTCAGCCAGTTATAGGAGAGGGGGCAGGCTCCTACAAAATCAGTATGATGTGTTTAAAAATCACTATCCTGTTACACCACATATTCCCACTGCATTCAAGTACACATCCTAAGTCAAGATAGTCTGAAACTTGCTGTGGGAAAAAAATATGGGCCCCTTGTAATAGTGTCAACTGAATAGTAACATCAACTAGGTAATCCGTCACCAAAAGAATTTATTTGGGAAAAGTAAAAAGAAAGAAAGAGAGAGAGAGAGAGAGAGAAGGGGGGAGAGGGGAGGGGAGGGGCGGGGTGGGTTGGGGCCAACCGCCCAGAACATGCATAGCCAGGAAGCCATGCTCACTTCTGTCTGCTTCCCGAAACGGAGGATATATGCTGTCTGGAAAATAATCCAGTTATGGTCAATATAATGAGAATGGTTACATGGCTGGATACTTTCTGAACAGCCCTCATGTCTATATCAGGGAAACAGGAAGTCACAACCATAGTTATAAACAGGAAGTTAAGACCATAGAGTTCCTGGAGCACAGCTCTGCCCACAGACCTCACACCCTGATTAGTTTTCTTAAAGTCCCAGTTCCTTTTTATCAATAGGTACCAAAAAAGCCACTGCCCCCGTCCCCCAGCCCCCTTCCGCCCCCCCCACACACATTCAATCTAGTTCTAGCCAGCCCTATCTTTCTGCCATTAATATTAAAAGGTAGTAATTTTTCTTCTAACACTCTCCTTTAAGTATATTTCTTTAGGCCTCACTCGGCCTGTCCACCATACCACTAATATAATATGTTCGCTGGCGTGTAAGAAATTCAGTTAAACAGTAAAAGATGTTTGGATACGGTACTAACCAATATGTATACTGCATCTGGGTGTGAGTCCTTTAAAGGCCTCAAAAATATACATATTCTTGTTTACCAATTTTATTTCTAATAATTTTCCCAAAGAAAATAACTAGAGGTTTGTGCAAGAATTTAGCTACAAAGATTTATTGTAGAGTTGTTTTATAATTTAAAAAAAAAAAAATCACCTTGAATATACAGCTAAATAAAATCTTTCAATAATTTGTGGTGAACCCGTACACTAGAATATTTTGCAACCATTTAATAGTAATAAGTATATCTAACCAAATGAGAAATGTTCATTATAAAGCATTAAATGAAAAGGCTTGAACTGCAACATTTTGCACTTCATAAACTATAAGGGAGAAAAGACCAACAGGTCACACACCCAGACATTAAGGAGAATTAGATGTGAGTGATGAGACAAACAACCACCTTCTGTAGTCTTCTCTTTGCTTTTCTGTTTCCCAAATAATCTACAATTAGTTTCTATTCAGAAGAAAAACCATTTCCAAAATAACAAAATTTGAGAGTTAGTCATTGGAAGCTCTGAGCTCTGAGAGAGTAAAGCTTGCAAATCAAGATATGTGTTGATTCTGTTTTATGTTAACAAATCACAATGCTTCAATTCCCTTAAGTGGGTGGAAAGCAGGTATGTTTTTCCAGGAAGTTTTGGATGACTAATGTGGTGGGTGGTTTGAAGGAAAGAGACAAAGTATAAAATGTTGTCACAGGAATAAAATGCAGGTAGCACACTAGGTACTATGCTCAGAATTCCTGAGGATAAAATCAAAGGCTGACAATTCCTTTGGCCCCATCTATACGGGCACTGACTTTTCCTTTGCCTTGAACATCCTGTTGCCACACTTTCGGGTGTGCTAGGCACTCGTGCCCTGGGGACTCAGGAGAGTGGGTGACATGACAGACTGCTCAGCACTAGTCTGTTATGACGGACCAGCCCAATTCCTATGCACCAGTGCACATAGGTAAGACGGCATTTCGATCTCTAAGTGAAAGACACGTTCCTCAAAATGCTAATGGCTGAAGCAGAAACTAGAAACCACGGGAGATCATGGGAAGGAGCAAAGAACAATTTTTCACTTAGATTTATGGAGACAGTAAGGCACTGAAGTCATTAAACTGAACCAGTGGAATCCGGACTTGGCCACTTACGTACGGAAAGCCCTCAGGTACATGACTCAATGCCTCAGCTTTCTCACTGACAAAATGGAGACACCAGTTGATTCTGGTATTCACTGTGTTACCATAGGCAGGAAGAATAAGGCCTCGGGGAGAGAGAGAGGGGCAGGAAGGGAAGGAGGAGGTGAGGAGGTCAAAGGAGGGAGGAGATGAGATCATCCTTAAGAAAAAGTGCAGCCACCAGAACGGCCAGAACTAGATATCAGTGGCCAAGAGCTGGTCCAGGAAGCCATCTGGCCACATTAGGTGAACTTTAGCTAATTAAAATGGATTATATTATTAGCACTGCGGTTTAGGCAAATCTCCACCACCCCCACCACTACCACTACCACCAGCCCCCATGTCACCATAACAGTTCCAATAGAGCCAAGTAAAGACAAAAATCCCTCCTCCAGGGAAGAAGGAGTGGTCAGTGAGGACCCACTAAGGAATGCCTATAGTGCCACCCCTAAGGCTTGAACATTTCCTGCCTTCACTTAAAGTGTAATAAATTCCCAAGCCCCACCTATCTTCTGGGTAGCTGCTCTTCAAACCTGATGGCTCTTGCCACCAAGGAATGTACAATCCTTCAATAAATCTACTGCTTGTTTGACTTATTCAATGCATCCTTGAATTCTTTCCTGTGACAAACACAAAGAACCCAGTTTCCGGCAACAGCTGTAGTTATATTTTATAAAGTTGCTGCAAACACTGAACGAGTGTGAAAACTTGATGAAATCATTGCCTCTAAAGGAAATACAGGGTTGGGTTCCTGGGAGACTCTGGTCACAATATTTTTGTCAACCCATCAATACATAACCTTGTTTTATGTGTATTTCTACTGAAAGGTACCTTATTTAACATATATATATTGTTGACTCACTAACACTGAACTTACAATGAACTAACAGCCCTATAAGTCAGGCATGAACAAAGCTTATCTGACATGCCTATTTTCTCCATAAGCACATCGTGGCCTCGTTGCTCTATGCTTGGAGCCTTTTTAAACAAAGAAATCATCAACACAAGCAATAAAAAAAAAAAAGTCGGGGGCATAGATCTCAAAAATGACTTGTTACGATATGAGAGCTGAAACAAGAGAGCAGATCGTAGCCTCGTTTGACCTCACCTGGACACATTCATCAGTCAACCCGAATTTTCGCTACTCTACACATGCACGTCCAGCAATGACTGTGACATTGCCACCAGTGTGGATGTCGGGTCACAAATAAATTTTAGTAAGTAGGAAAACTCATAAATACAGACACCCCAAATAATGGAAATTGAAAGTAATAATAGTATCTACTTCAGCAAGTTGTGGTAGAGATAAATGAACTAATTCATGCAACACACTGAACAGTGTTTGGTACATATATACCAAATAGGTACTGAACAAATCATTGATTTTGCAAAAAAGGTGACTCTTTAAGGTGTTAGTAAATAACCATGCATATTGCCATATATTGTGAATGAATACTCTAGAATGAGCACTATAAAGCAACCTAATGTTAAAATTACCTGATAAGGGAAAGCCGGGACGGCTCAGCGGGTTGAGCGCTCGCTTTGAGGCCACGAGGACCGAGGATCGAATCCCGGCTCCGGCCCAGGCAGGACCCACGTGCTGAACTGGGGGGTTCCCACAGTTTGGTTCTCTAGCTGTCTCTGTCTCTGTCTCTCTCTCTATCTGTCAAAAGTAAAATAGAAATAAATATGCACTGAAGATAAAATAATTACTCTCTATAAATAAAAAAAAAAAAAAAGATATAAAAAAAAAAATTACCTGATAAACCAGTAGTTTTTTTGCCATGACTTTTTTTCAAGTGAACTTAAAAAAACAAAGTGATCAATATAGTTTCAGTAGCAGGTTTGTTGGGTTATAATTAAAACCTCTGGGAGACCTGGAAGTGGGAGGGAGAAAGCAAATTAGTTGTTTTGTAAATATTAATAATAAAAACTGCGCTGACAGAGACATCTGGTAATCCTTGCTCAGAAGTAAATAGAACTCAGTCAAGTATGCTTCCGTGTAATTTTTTTTTTCTTCTAAACTTTAAGAACCACCTTGTTTGGCATTTATTTTCACTTAGTTGTAATAGTAAACACAAGGGGTCGTCTTTATTTGGCATGGAATGTCCTTGCCAGAAAGTCAATATTTGATGATTATGTAAGGAGCAATAAACATAATTTCCTGAGAGACTTTCTAGGAAGAAGCTGATCTGCTTGAGACAAATGGATCAAGACAATTTAAACACTCAACTTCCTTCCAAATATGGCAAGGTGCGCATTGTCTAATCCATCGTTCATAACTCTCTATAGCCTTTGAATGCTCTGTGGCTCTCTGTCTTTGTATCCAGAAATCCTGACTTTGGTCCTCTCCTGCTCCATTCCTCTGTTTACATTTTCATTTCTCCTAACTCTCAGATACACTGCTAACATTCACTTCAGGCCCAACTCAAATGCCACTTCCTCCCTGACACCTTTTCTAATTCAGGCCTCTGCAGTCTACCTTCCTCCTGGGGGTCCACTGCAGGCTCTGAACCACCCTACAGATTTGCTTGGTTATAATACAGGTATTTTAATACAAGATTCTCCAACAGGGTAATAGAGATTTTTGTGATGTGGTAAAAAGATCATCTGTGTTCCTTGAGGGAACCAATTACATGGCCACAGCTGGGAACCAGAATGCCTCCAGGCAATGTAGACCTGTGCATATCAAAGAGCGAAAACTCCGTTTGCAGCCCAAACGTGGGCAACATACGCTATAAAAAAGGACAAGATGGGGGGAGAATTTAAATAGGTTGCAACATGTTTGAGAGGTTGCTATGTTCTGAGGGGAGTGTGCTTCCCCCACTCCCCTCCCTCCTAAAAATATATATGTTGAAATTCTAACCCTGAAAGATGACAGTACCAGCAGGTGGGCCTTTAGGATGTGCTTAGGTGTGAGGGTAGAGCCCTCATCAATGCGTTAGGTGCTCTTATAAGAGAGACCCCAGCGGCTCCCCATCCCGGTCCCCTTTGTGGGGACACAGAGAGGAGGCTTCAGCTATGAACCCAGAAGAGGGCCCATCCCACCGCACTGACAGTCCAACCTTCAACTTCAAGCTTCAGGAACTGTGAGAAACAAATGCTTGCTGTTTATGCTTAGCCTGTGGTATTCTGTCACAGCAGCCTGAACAGACTAAGCCAGAGGTGTTTTTCCATTTTGAGCTAGTGACTTCAGGAAAGAATCCTGTCCAGAAAGAGAACAAATTATAAAAGGGAAACTTTATATGCCCTACGTATTAGGTTACAGAAATTAATTCTTTGCGTTGTTTTAAAACATCTCTTGATATAGCGGTAGATGTAGATAAGACCACAGTGGAAACAGCCATTATCTGGAGGTAATGGGATCACTGTTTTTGTTTGTTTGGCTGATTGATTATTTTATTTTTTTGTAACAAATCATGGGTGGTGGCTCTCATGCCTAGCTGTGGCCCATAATCACCTAGGAAGCTTTTTGTTAAATGCCTCGGCCTGACCCCCAAGAATTCTGGTGAGCTGTGCTAGGACCCAGGTGTCAGTATTTTCAAATCCCCCTTCAATGAGCTGGCTGGGTTGAGGACAACCCTGTGGAGTCCTTTTTACCCCAGCGCACCCCCTTTATTCATAAGGAAGGAACATTGTCCAGATTTTAGAGATGTAGGCAAATGAGGGTAAACGAGCCCATAAGGAGCAAACCTGCTCTCTATTCTTTTGCCTCCCGACTGGCATGATGAATTTTTGATCTGTTGAAAAGCAAGTCCCCTGACTTAACATGTGTACAGTGGTGCAAGTCAAACAGGCAAACAGTGCACCTTGGTTCTGAGTCAGTCATAATAACCAGGCTGAGGGAAGCCTTGGCCCCCAGGGGTCAAGCCCAGTGTCTGCTCTCCCTCCCAGGCATTGAGGTCCCTGGAGGAAACCAGGAGTGAGGTCAACAAAGGCTTCAGGAATTCCTGTCCCTCACCCAACACCACCTAGTATCAAACCAGTGCCACCTTCACTTTTCAGAAACGTGTTCTGCTCCTGTAAGAAAAGCACAATTTTAAGGTAAAAAAACAATTACTATCCATTTGGAGAGTGATTACTACTGCTCATTTCAGTTACCCAGTAAATAATCCAAGGGAAAACTACCATTCCCTGGCTACTGTTGGTTCTGTGTTTCACAGGGCAGTTTTTCTATTAAATTTAATGAAGATGATATCTGAAAGAAAACGATGGGGAAATAAAAGAGAAGTTTCAGGGATGTTGGTGGAATCCGTGTAAATAAACCAATGAACATGAAGCATGCAATAAAAGAAGGGTAGAAAATGGGCTTTAATTGGGACTTGACTATAAAGCAGGGGAGTACTGTATTTTTCTGTGTAAAAGACAACCCCTACTTTTCTAACCCAACATTAAGAAATCAATACACAGATTACTCCTGTGTATAAGACAACCTCCAATTTTTGGTCTAACAATTTTAGACAGGTTTAGTCTTATACACGGAAAAGTATGGTAAATGTTACACAGAAGAAAATTCTGTGTAATTCTGAGCTGGCAAATGTCTCTATAGAAAGCAGAGCCTGTTGCCTAAACACACAGCCCACTGCTCTTTCATTACTAAAACCACAACATAATATAATAAACTCTAAAGGGTTAACTGAGGTTTCTGTTTGCCTAGAATTTTAACTCACCAAAAATTGCTTAAAATAAATGGACCAACAGCCTGAAGTTGGAAATTTACCAGTGTTCCAAACAAGCAATGAGATTTTTCTGATCTGGATATATTATGTTTATGAGACTTCTTTGTATCATTCAAAGGGTGTGTTAAAAAAATATATAGCAAATGTTTAAATTATAATAAAAGACACATTGTCATAAATCTTCCTTTAAATACCCCTCCCCCCTCACTTTAAACACACTTACCCCATCATTCTTGCCACTTTTGAAAGCAGTTCTGGAAGTCCTCTTTTGTGAGTGTCTTTAGTTGTGTGGTTGCCTCGATGTCCTGAATCGATTCAAAACATTTACCCTTCATGGTCATTTTGACTTGGGGGAAGAGCCAGAAGTCACAGATGCCAGACCAGGTAACTAAGGTGGATGAGGACACACCATAATATTTTTATTTGACAGAAATTGTCATACCAGAAGTGCTGTGTGACACGGAGCATTGTCATGATGAAGGATAAAATGGTTTGCCCATTTCTCAGACATCCAGGAAAGGGGATTTCCAGAACTGCTTCAGAAAGGGCAACAATAGGATACGTGTGTTCAAAGTGAGAGGGGGTAATTTTTAATTTAAACATTCACCTTATTTTTTGATCATACCTTTTGCATACTTTAGACTGACCCATTTTCATCCACATAACTCTTCACAAAGTTCTTTAATTTATTTTAATATTCAATAATAAAATTATTACCACTTATTAAACATTGTTATACATCAGGCACTGTCTTAAATACTTACATACATTATTTCATCTATTCTTAAACAGCTTTATGGAGTAGATGTTATCTCCATTTTGAAGATGAAACTCAGAAAGGCTAAATAACTTTTCTACTGTCAAAAGTTAGTAACATAACATAATCAGATCTATATAGCTCTGGTAAACAAGTATTAATCTAATTACAGTAGCAAAGGCATTGGCTTATATTAAATTAATAAATATAATCTTCTCCATCATATTGGAATAAAAATCTACAAAAAAACCAGAAAGTAACACAAAGATATCCATCCCAATGAATCAAAAATTCACAAAATATTAGCAAAATCATTTCAACTGTTTTCAAAAAGAAAATTGAGAACCAAAGAGAAATAACTTTCTCCAATATCCCATATGAAATTGTGTCAGGTAATAAGCAAATTTTAATTTTCCCAACAACCTTATAAATAGTACTACTGCCATTTTAGAAGACCCAACAAAGTTGAATAAACTTATCCAAGGTCACAGAACCATAACTTGTGAGAGTTTGAATTCAAATCTACAGTTCTCTAACTCTAATATTTCAGTTATTAACTGCTATGTTGTAGTATCTCCCAAATAGTTAGTGACAGAACAAGTATAAGAATCAGAGGAAAGAGCATTTTAATACATAATCAGTATGGAAAAGATTAAACATTGAGGGAACAATATTTCTTTTTGCCACACACAGTCACATTGAGGAGTCCTGTGTGCTTGATGGGGTTATTCTCTGAAGTTCACCAAAGTCATCTGCCCTACAGGATATCCCAAGACCAGATGAACTAGATAATTGGAGAAGAAACTCAGACTCAGTGGTATTATTTCATCATTTCCTTCCTAAAGCTAAGATCTAAAGTTTAAAGTGGTAAACGCAACATAAAAACAAAACCAAAAAAAAAAGTAGCAAGAACTTTCAGCATCCGACTGACTGCAACTCACACTGTCCACCTGCATCTAGAGTGAAAGAGTCAGGAGACCTCAAGGTGGTTCTTGATACCTGATATTGTTCTTTTTGTCTGGCTGTTTGTCTCATTTTCAAAACCCTATATGTAATGAGAAAAATGATTATTAGCTATAGGAAAAATATAAAACACTGTTTTTCATCAACTTCCACTTTAAAATTATAGCTTTCCTCCTAAGTGAAGTTTTGGAACAGTTCTTTGAAGATTCATACGAATGCACTTGAGAAACGTATATCAGAGGGAGCTGATTTTACTGTCAACTTCTGAATGTCTGGATTCCAACAATGAACAATTTGGATGTGAATTCAAAGGAAATATATAATGTTGAGAGAAAATAGCTCTGCAATAATGCAAGGGGGTCCTAAAAACCTGCTTCCCAAAGAGTTTATCTCTTTCTTGATGCAAAGTTAAATGAGGAGCTGATGAAATTCCGTGACTTAGGACACTGAAAAATAAAATACAATTCAGACTTGACAGTTCTTCCCATTTCCTTCTAAACTACATTGTCTGTTCTTTGTGCGCAGTTATATGTTTTAGTTCTAGAATTTTTTTTAAAACCATAATTATACATAGTAAAAGCAGAAAGTTTAGACAGAGCTCGTTTTCATGCTCAGTTGGTGAATTTTATATCTATTTCTTTTCAGGCATTTCTCTGAATTGAAGCATTTCATCCAACTTCACTATATTGCGAATTCTCTAAGATATAAAATAAAAAAATAGTAGAACTTGTACCCGATCCAGACCCCTCCTTGAAAAGTGATGTTAAGGATACTGAATCATTTGGTGAGTAGAAATGAGGTAGGATAAATTTCCATTGCCTGCAAGATATGATGAGCGTCCCCAAAATCAAAGTGTAATTTACTTGATTCTTGAGTTTATTTAAAAATATTTCAGACAGCCTATTTCAAGTCTCCATCTCAAGGCTAAATCAATACATCTTTATTTTAAAACTAAGTACAGAAAAGAAAAAAATAATGGACCAATTTTATTTGGGTGTCTGGACCAAGGGACAAAGAGAAACTGGCCTTCCCCTAATCTTCTAATATGGATCCTAAAATGAATTCCAGGACCTGAGACTTCTTTCTCAGTATGGTTACAACTGAAAACTCATGCGAAGTTATAGCCGTTTGCTCTGTCTTCTGGAGTCGATGCCTGACCTGGGAGACATATTTAGTTGCTTGGCTTGTTTTTTGAAGGCAGTTTTAGGGTCTAATTCGATCTCAAACAGAATGTGAGAAAGCCAGATATGCAGGACGGAAGCCCCACCTCCCAGCCACCCTTGTAAGTCTTCTTACAGTGCACCCTCCCACCTCATTTCCCTGCTGTGCTCCAAAACCCTGCCCATCAAAGCAAGACCAGCTCTCCACTGATCTTTGTCCCCTAAGGCAGAAAGCGTTCCTATGTCCTTGGGAAGAAATGATTTGGCCTTAATGGAAATCAAAATATTTCTCTACCCAGAAGAGAACTATCTGTAATCTCTTGAATTCTTTTAAGCCAAAGCACTCAATAAGCCCCGTGCTTCTCTTTTTCATCCTGAGGGAGAAAGTATAATAATGCTCTAGGGGAAGCCGGGATGGCTCAGTGGGTTAAGCGCTCACTTTGCAGCCCCAGGGACCGAGGATCGAATCCCGGTCCTGGCCCGTGTGGACCCATATGCTGAACTGGGGAGTTCCCCCAGTTCAGTTCTCTCTCTGTCTCTGTATCTCTCTCCTCTCTCTCTCTCTCTGTCAAAAAACAATTAAAAAATAAATAAATATAATCCTTAAAAAAAAAAATAATGCCCTAAACTGGAAAAGCTCCATACACTGTCTGACAGTTACTGCATCTTTTCCTTCCCAACATCCAAAATTAGATAATCATTAGCAGAACTTCTACATCTACTTAGCTCTAACATTTGTAAGATATATCACGATCCCCTTCAGTTATTTTATTAATTGATTTATAACTCAAGAAATATCTTCAATGTGTCCAATGTATTTTATAACACTCCATAGTGTCTCTTAAGTCTATGAGGTTCAATCTGTCTTCAGGACCGGGTATTGACAACTGTCATATTTATTTCTTATTGATATGGCCACATTAATATATCTGATGAGATAAAATAATCAGGATGCTTTCCATTATCCCCAAATGGAGAAGAAATGGTGAAGGTTTTCAGTACTATGAAAAGAAGGTAGCATGGTTCTATGTAAGAGAGATACTCCTTTAACTCATGTCTGAGTTTTGCAGCAAAGGTAAATAAACCACACTAAGTTGAGACCACTATTATCTACAATTGTTGGTAATTAAAATTAAGGGAGAGTATGAATCTCAGAATGAAAAGTGATAAGGGAATGTGGAAGCAGGTGGGGAATATGTGAGAGATGTCATTTATCACTGATACGTTGTCACAGGGGGAAAATCTAGGATGTTAGAGACTTCTCAGTTTGAGTATGAATGTGCCTTTTTGGACTCTTGATTTCTTAACTGAAATTGAATGCCACATCCTTCTCATGATTACTTCTTGGGAAAATTATTGCTAATTACTTTTTTCCATTCACAAACTTGGTAGATGGACAGTGTTGAAAGAACTGTAAGAAATCAAGACCAGCATTGTTCCTGGGTCACTCTTCCTTCCCTTCTTTCCCTTATCTCTTTCCTGACTCATTCACATCTCTTTTTCTTTCATTTGACACATTCTAGTCAATCGTGAAGAGAATGTACATTTTGTGCTTTAATTCATTTCCATACATTAATCCTATTTCTGAAAATTTAAATACCTCAGTTAAAAAAAAAAAAATCACAACCTTAACAAGACAGATATCCAAAGAAGTAGAATAAGTAAGTGACTAAAACTAGTCTGTTTCAGGAATTTTCTTTTGCTATCTACTCTGTGAGAAAAAACAACACCCTTATGTGAGACCTTTGTCCATGTGCAAAATGATTTGTAGTACTTGTGTGTTTTCTGTTTTCTAAATGTCATTATAAACAGGATCATGTACATAGTGTTTGCCATTTACAATGCAAATAACTGCTTGAATCTCAGAAATGTTTGGTGGTTAATGCTGGCCTCTGGTCCCTAATCTAGCACAGTCTTAGCTCTGAGAGGAGACAGGATGGCTCAGTGACTGGGCACTTGCCTGGAAGATGTGAGAACCAGGGCTCGGTTCCAGGCCCCGGCCCATGCAAACTCCGTGTGCTAGGCTACAGCGCAACTGGTGGACCCCGGGATGGCTCAGTGGCAGGGTTCTGCACCTCCCAGTTCTGTTCCCTCCATGCATTGCCCCACATCCACCTGTGTGAAATGAAATCATTACACAACTAATGATGTACAACTATGGAAACTGCTCTGGACCGTCCTCCCCCCGCCCCACCCCACCCCCACCCCAGCCCTCTGTCTCTGTCTCTGTCTCTTTCTCACCTTCTCTCAAACTATAAAATAAATCTTTAAAAAGCAAACAAACAGACAAACAAAAACAGCTCTGATTTCCAAGGATACGTAAGCATCATGGGGTTGGGCGGGAGGAGAGGAACTCTCCTTTCTATGACTTAGCCTCAGAAGTCACATGGCATCCTTACAGCCATACTCCATTGGAGCACTGGGGACAGTCACAAACTCTGCTCTGATTCAAAAGGAAAGATCGTAATCCTCTAATAGCCCCATCGTTTACTAGGAAGAACGTCAGTGATATTGTAAGAAGAATACATGGGATCGGATAAAATACATAGAAATAGTCACCAACGGGCAATTTCCCACAACCTCACACACTGGTAAATAACTTAGCCTAAGTCTTAGAGTGAGCTCTGGATTTAGTCAACAACATGAAATTTGTCTCATGCCAAGACTTCACAGGTAATCAAAGAAAGGGCCGATCAGAAATGGTTTCTGACTGGGGATCAAAGCAGTTTCCAGAGAAGAAGCAGTATTTGAGTTTTATCCTGATAGGACTTCAATTGATTTATTCATTGAGTGCCTACTTGGCGTATGGATGGTAGCATGCTGAGTGGGGATTGTAGTAGAACATTCTACTTCCAAAGGCACAAAGCTGAAGGTGATCTCTGGAGAGGGCATCAGGCTTCCTCAGTGGTGCACTGCTCCTTAACACTCTTCCTTCTCTCCTTTCACTAAAATGTTCCTTCTCGTATTGCCAGAAGCTGACTGTGCTGCAAAGATTATGAATCCTACTTTCCTGGCTTCCCTTCAGCCTCTATTCCAACAGATAGCAGGACCGTGGGAGACATATGACTATGAAATTTGTTGACCAACCTAGAAACTGTTTGATATTACTAAAAGAAAAAAAATTATGGAAAATATGCTGAATGGAATGAAGTGGTCTACGCAGACGGTTGAGTTGACATATTTTACCTCTTCAAAGGAACCAAATTTCTTGTGATGTGTGAATTCAAATACTTTGAATATATAGAAACAAATATTTTTATAATTTTCATTTTTTGTTTTATTCCACTCTTTCATATTCTTTATTTCTCACTCTCTGTGCGATTTCATATGGAATAGAGATCAGGAGCTTTTACTTGTTGATAAAATCTGAATGAGATTTACAGTATTTAATAATTGGACCAAAGAGTCTAAAAATGTCATGGTCAATTGTGATTTTTAAAATCCTATCAATTACTCTGCCCCCAAGCAAGTGAAGCTTCCAGTGATACTAGGTTATTGTTTATCTTAAGAGTTCCAAGTCTCATATTTTATTACAGAACAACTTCCTAATGTAGGATATGTCCAGGTTTATATGTTAGCAGTTCTGCAAGAAAGTGTTCACTATTTTTATACTCATACACATATAAAATAACTGGCTTTGGGAACTCAGTGTAAATTCTAAGCATCTTCTCTGATAATAAAAAATTGACCATAATTCAACTTTGACTTATTTCCTCATGTATATGATTCTTATAACTTTAGACTTATCCTAAAAGTAAATCATCAAATACCTGTATAGCTAAGAGTTTTGTAATTTTAGTTCCAACGGAGGATCAAGCCCTAGTTATTTAAAAACATAGTGATTTCAAGAGGCTAAGAATTTTACAGGATGAAGAAATTAATTTTCTGGGTTGGAGAATATTTTTAACACAAATGGACTGACCCTAAATTCCCATTTCTCCCTTCTGAGGCTTTTTAGCATTTGTTCAGAAGTAAAATTCAAATATAATAAAATTTAAATAAACCAGTTCATCAGATTTAGGCAGATTCAGAGGCTTCCCACTGTGTGAACACCCTAGATAGTCTGTTCTTTTATCTCCTCTCTGCTACAGGAGCAGTATTCTGTGATTCACATCAAATTTTTAAAGTATAGAATGATTTCTAGGTGTGGACAAAGAAGCCCAAGGAGGTGACATATTTATTCATGTGGTGATGTCTAAGATAAAACCACGCTGTCAAAAGAAATCAGGGTCTACAATAAACTAGTTGATAAGAATTCCAAAATACGAGAAGTGGGAATGAACTGCCCACAGGGACAAGACCCACTTGATACCTACATTTATATGGGGGAAAGAAGAAAGAGAAAATCTGAGTGCCCTGAGAAGAGAAGAATCTAAAATCACCAAGAGTAACCCCTAAGCATAGTAATAAGACTATCAGGGGATGCCACGCATTCTGATTCACAGGTGAGAGCAAGGGACCTGTGGAAAGGTCAGCAGGAGCTGAAATGATGTTGGCCTTAGGAATTCTCAAAACTTGCAATCCTGAGCTCACATCTAGAGCAAACCTCTCACTAAGAAGAAATTGATAGAAGTAGAATCCTAAGTTGAATAGGACAAGGACACTTGCAGCAAAGAAAAGAGAGAAGTCCGGATAAACATGAGGAAAAAGAGCAGAGGAGACGAAGCTCAGAAAACAGGCCATGCTGTACTCATTTCATTAAAATAGCAGATTAAAAAGCACTAGAGTTATGAAGCTAGAACAGATATCCTGGCCCACTCTTGCCTCCTAAAAGTAGTATCAGAAAACTTACATCTTTTAAAAATGAGCAATAGAAAAGAATCATGAAAACAAATATTATTACAAAGAAAGAAGGGAGGGAAGGAGAAAGGGAAGATAGAAGAAAGAAAGCAGGGAGAGAGGGAGAAAGAAAGAAAAAATGGAGAAAGTAAGAAAGAATATCCTTACAAACAACGAAAGCACAGTGGAAAAACACGCCCACAGAGCAAATAAAAAATGTTACCTAATATTTCAACAAGAACTAAAATAAGTAACATAATTGTAGAAATTATTAAAGACTAACAGATCAGAATTAGAAAAACTTAGAAATAACATGATTGGGCAAAAAGGAATATTTTAAAAAGGAGATGGAACTCAAAAAAGCATTCAAAATAAAGAAAAGTCATGCAAGCCTGAATAAACACAATACAAATTGCCCTAAAGAGACTTTTAAGATTGAAAGAACAAATATTTTTAAAATCAAAAATATAATTTTGGAGGGCAAAAAGAAGATCCAAAATAAATATGAGTCATCAAAGAAACAAGTAAAGTAATGGAAAAGCACAAATAAATCTGTTATTTAAGAAAATTATCCTGAACTTAAAAAACTTAAACCTACCTATTAATAGTATACTTGAGAAAATTGGCCCAGAATTGTCAATACTGAGACATACCATTCCAGGAACACAGTCTTTAAAAAGGAAAAAAAGGGAAAACTTTGGGCGTTTAGCAAAAATACCATTTCTCTAGTAAAGAAAATAAACTGTCATCTGACTTTTTAGGTGCAACACCATAGTTCAAAAGACAATGGATGGTATGTTTAAAATATGCAAAACAAACAAACCACAACAAAATAGAAATTTTAAAAAATGTAAGCCAAGAACTCTATATCTGCTAACCTGGTTTTCAACTTTAAGCACCATGGAATAAATGGCATTGAATTCTAGGAACATTGTTCAGATAAATCCTCACTAAGAATTTACTAGAGAGAAGCCAGGATGGCTTAGCAGATTAAGCGCTTGCTTTGCAGCCCCAGGGACCAACAATCAAATCTCAGCCCTGGCCCATGTGGACCCACACGCTGAGCTGGGGTGTGCTTCCCATGCACAAGGCCCCTGGTTCAGTTCTCGTCCCCCTCCTCTCGGTTTTGTCCCTGGACTCGAAGGGGCGTGCCTCCTGTGCTGGAGGTCCACAACCTGGTTCCCACCCTTCACAGCCCCCACCCACCTGTGTGGAACAAACCCATGTCAAAAACCGATGACGTACAACTATGGAAACTGCTCTGAGCCCTCCCCCTTCTCTCTTTCTTTCTCTGTCTCTCTGTGTCTGTCAATATCAAGAAAATCTTTTAAAAAAAGAATTTACTAGAAAATGAGCTTCAGATGACCAAACTGAGAGAAGAGATACTAATTGATGTAATACTAAATAATGGTTACAAGATAGAGTACAGTAGTTAACTAATATGGTCAAATAATATATGTTATAAAACAACTATGAAACTTTGTGGAAGGATGATAAGAGTATAGGAAAGTAGAATAATCTCACTTATAGGTATTAGATAGTAAGAAGATATTATATCAAATCAGATGATGTGGAGTTGAATAAGAGGAAAAATAGGGGGACACCAGCTAATTTCACTACTCTCCACAGTGGGTTGGGTAGGGGGAAGACAATAGCAAAAAAGAGAGAGTGCTAAGTGTGTTACATAAAGGTATTAGTACAAAGGTAATCATGAAAACAAAAATATAAACCTTCCTAAATAAACATATTCCATTATACATTTAAAGAAAGAAAAAAATGTAAATGGTTACTTATAGAATGAAAGATAAAAAGAGTAGAGAGATGATAAATTAGTTCTTCTTTGAATATATTTTGGTTTATAGATTTCATTTTGGAAACACATAAATATTTTACACAATCGTAAAGAAAAATTAGAAATTTTTAAGAGCAGTCTCTAGAGTTCCACTTCTGGGATATAAGCATGAGGAGTTCTACGAACCCAATCCCCCGTGAAACAAGAAAAGTTCATGAAAACTTTTTTTAAAACAACTTTTTAAGCTCTGGGAATTTCCCTAGGGCATACAGCAAATGAAGAATCATTTATTCAAGAAAATCTAAAACTCTCAGGAACGATGAGAGTGTGTATTTGTGCTGTAAGACACTCCCCTGGCCCCTGCCAGCTAAGTACATCAGAAACCCACCTGGCAGGTGCGGCCAAGAAGACAAGTCTCTCATTCTTAAACTCTCAATTAAGGGTTACATTATCTCACTGGGACAGGAGTCTGCCAGCATCTCTCATCTCACCAACTATAAAATGAAGAAGCTAAATTCCCAGTGAGAACAGCTGAGAGGTCAGGGCTTCATACCTCCACCTAACCTCATAAGACAGAAGCTGTATCCTATGAGACTAGTATGCCAAGAATATTGGAGTCCTGACCACCCTCGTCCCAGCTCACTTCTTGGATAGAAGTTCCACTCCAGGAGAGGCAAGCTGAGAAAATGAGAGGATATTAACCTGTCCAGTACCTAGATAGTGGAGGCAAGCCGAGAATACAAGAAGCTAGCAACATTTCCAGCACCTAAAGTATGATTCAGAGAGTCTTACCAGGGAGAGAGGCAGTTCACTAAAAATGTTGCTCCTGTGCTCTTTCATGAGCAACCTGACTTTATTTGAAATAGGTGGTGAAGTTCAAGGGTAAGGGTGTTCCCCCAACACAACAGCTCATCCTAATTAAGAACAAGCTGTGGATTTTTGTACCCAGCAAAAATTTTTGTATCTATCCAAAAAACCTGAAAACCTTAATCTGCAAAGATACGTGTACCCCAATGTTCATCACAGCACTCTTCACGGTGGTCAAGTCGTGGAATCAACTGAAGTGTCCTCTGATAAATGACTGGATAAAGAAGTTGTGGTACATTTACACAACAGAATACTACTCAGCAATAAGAAAAGATGGAATGCAGCAATTTGTGGCAACATGGACAGACCTTGAAAACATCTTATTAAGCAAAATAAGTCAGAATGAAAGAATCAAGAAACATATGGCCTCACTTATAGGTGGAATATAAAACTGAAAGGAACAAAGAAACAAAGACTCATGGACACAGTCAATAGTTTAGTGGTTACCTGAAGGTAAGGGGGGAGGTGGGTGGGAGAGATGGGTGGGGGGAGTACGGAGTGGGAATCAAACATACGGTGATGGGAGGAGAGCTGATTCTGGGTGGTGAGCACATAATGCAATGTATAGACAATGTAATGTAGAATTGTACAAGTAGAAACAATGTAATTGATATCAATCAATATCACCCCAATAAATTTAACAATAAAAAGAAAACAAAAAACAAACAAACAAAGAACAGGCTAAACGGTAAGCCAGTTAGTTCACCAAAGAGAACTAGGGAAGGACATAGCTAAGAATAGCCTTTCTGGAGTCAGACCAATCTCAGATTGGCTTCAAAAACTACCTCTGTATGAATTTTATTGGATCAACCTCCACAAAATACATTTCCAAAATTGGGGCATACTACTTCATTGCAGTATCTAAATCAACCTTGTCCAACCTGCAGCCCAACAGGCCTTATGTGGCCCAAGAGTACTTTGAATGTGGCCCAACACAAATTTGTAAACTTTCTTAAAACATTACAAAAATGTATGCATACATGTTTTTGGGGTTTTGGGTTTTTTTTAGCTCATTAGCTATGGTTAGTGTTAGTGTATTTTATGTGTAGCTCAAGACAATTCTTCCAGTGTGGCCCAGGGGAGCCAAAAGGCTGGACACCCCTGAACACAATCAGTTCACATTTACTATAGACTAGCATTCTATGCACACATAAATGCACACATACTCACACCAGAAAATAAATGGCACATAAGATGTTAAATCATTTTTAACCCTGGCTGGCAGTATCTGAACTAAATCTTGAGCTGGCAATCACTGACACACCAAAATGCTAAATGATGGCATTTAAGGGTAATACCGAAAATATCTTTAAGAAACCTCTATATTTTAACAAGCAATATGGGATTCTGGATACAGTGTATAAGTGATATAATATTAATAAAATACTTTTATCTTCAAATAATTTTCCAGTATGCCAAATAATTTATTTTAAGAAAAACACATAAGGGGATGACGGGATGGCTCAGTGGGTTAAGAGCCACCTTGCAGCCCCAGGGTCCAAGGATCAAGTCCCAGCCTCGGCCCATGTGGACCCAGATGCTGAACTGGGGTGTGCTTCTTATGAGGAAGACCTCCAGCCCAGTTCCTGCCCTGTGTGGCCCCTTCCCACCTGTGTGGAACAAAACAACATTGAAAACTGATAACACACAACTATGGAGGCTGCTCTGGGCCCTCCCCCTCCTCTCTGTCTCTGTCTCTCTCTGTCAAAAACAATAAAGTAAATCTTAAAAAAAAAAAAAAAAAAGGATAAATATAGGGGATGCCAGGATGGCTCAGTGGATTGAGCACTTGCCTTGCAACCCCAGGGTCTGAGGATCAAATCCTGGCCCCAGTCAATGCAGACCCATATGCTGAACTGGGGTATGCCCCCAGGAGGCCCCCAGAGGGAGCGTGCCTCCTATGCAGAGGCTCCCCACTGGTTCCTGCCCTGAACAGCCTTGTGCCCACCTATGGGATAAAACTGTAGAAAACCAATGACATGCAACTATGAAGACTGCTCTGCTTTCCCCTTTCTCTTTGTCTCTCTCTCTCTGTATCAAAAACAATCAAAATAAATCTTAAAAAAAAAAAAAAGATATATACAGATGGTAACATTTTTAGGAAAAGATAGTGGCATTGCGTTTATAGGAGTGACAGTTGAACACACCAGAAAAATGAGGGAATTAAAACAGATTTAGAACTTTGGCTGCCACACAGACATAATAGATGACAAATAATGACCCAACGTAATTAAGTAAAACATACTTCAACATGTTGAAATACAACTGAAAGTATAACTTGTAAGATTTGACAAGTGGGAAAAAAATCACAACACATACTTGCTGCCACAAGATCAAAGTCACAGTTTCCTTTTTATTGTTGTTTTGTTTTGTTTTGTTTTGTTTTGTTTTGTTTTGTTTTTGTTTTACTATCTCAGGGTTAGGTTTGTTTTGAGATCCATGAGACAACATTTTTAATTCAGCCAACAGGTAGGGTTTGCACAAAACAAACAAGAAAATGACTTGTTTGCAATGTTTTCTGGGCAATTTAGCGTGGGTGACACTCTACAGAAGGTCACTCACAGCCAGTATCATTTCCTGTCCCAAGTCAAATATCAGCAAGTCAGCGTCGGAGCCTGTAATTAACCTTCTTAGACAGTTGTTACCTTATGACATTCATTTTTGCACGCACAGTGTGACCTTTTGGGAGTTGAAAGTGGAAGTTCTTGAACATCTGACCGGTCAATATACAAGCAATTCTGAAGATTTTCACTGGAGAAGCGCCTTCATACATAGAAACGCAGAGCAATGCCAAGCAGCTGCAGCTGTACCTGCACAAGTAGGAGGCTTGGCTGGCAGAAGCAGAGAGCCAGCCAGGTCCTGGGCAACCAGGACAGGAGCCTATGCCAGACACTTACCAGACAGCAGCCACAACAACAACTGATCATGGAACCACACACACCCCCAAAACTCCCGAGAGGGTCAGGACAGCACCAACTACATGGAGCTCAATGACGATTTTGAGGAGGGGCCCACTGCCCCATAGGTCACAGTGTGGCCTTCTACCACTTGGAAGCATCCAACAGGGCCTCCATCTCTACAGCCCACGGCCAAGACCTAGTTTCATTGACTCAGATGAAGGTGGCAGCTGAACCCAGGGCAGGCCAGGACAGGGAGGTGAGGGCTATAGACCCACCTCCTACGTCCCTGAAGGATGAGAGGGTATATATGATGCTGCTTCTTGTCCACTAGGGGCCTCAGGACCTGCATACTTTATTTCTGCCTCTGTGGCTTTGACTAAATCCTGGGCACCCTGCTGCCCCTCCACTCTCACCCTACCCTTCACCTCAAATTAACCCACTGTCCCTTCCATTATCAATGTGCATAGTCATGTTTCAACTTTTTCTTTCTGCCTCTCTGCTAGGACCATTTTGATTTATACTTTTAAAAATTATATTTAAAAAGATCCACAGTGTTCCCAGAGCCCAGAAGTTTTAAAAGAGGCCTGGATTTAAAAGAATGTGGGGGGTGGGAGTGATAAACAGAGCAGAAAAAGTAATGTAAGAGCTGTGAGTACCACCAATACCACTTCAATCAGAAAACTCTACTGCTTTCTATTGTATGAATTAAGGTTCCACATAAGAAAGCAGTTCTTTGCTCTAAAAAGAGAATTAAATCCTATAAGAGAGAGATCCAAGATGGCAGAGTAGATAAATCCTAGGCATGCCTCACCCCATGAGCACAACAGCATTACAACTAAATTATAGAACAAGCAACTTGGAGAACCATCTGAAGTGTACCTGAACAGAAGTTATCACTACAGATACAATAGATAAGAGGGGAGAAGACATAAAACAGGCTGGCCCCAACCCTTCATGTAGTGGTTGAGGATCAGGAGAGATATCTCAGTTGTGGAGGGTTTCCTGGAGGAGTGAGGGACCAAGCTCCACACCAGGGTCCTCAGTCCAGAGTGTGGGTGCCAGGAAGAGCAATCTTCACAACATCTGACTGAAAAACTGGAGGCTGACCAGCTGGCTAGGATGGAAAGCTGTGGGAAACCCAGACGTCCTCTTAAAGGGCCCACACAGACTCATTCTCAGGTACTCAGCCTGGGCTCCAGAGGACGGGCAGTGACTCAGGGGCTATCAGAGACATATGGGGGACAGACTGAGGTGTGTAGCTGCAGGGCCAGGGTGAGGGCAGAAAGACCATCACCGTTGTTCCTGCAGGGAGTCTTCCCCTTGTGCAGCCAGCAGGCAGGTGCCACCTTTCCTGTATTGAGCCTCTCCCCCCAAACCCATGGCCAAGTCTGAATCTGAAGTGGTCTGGTGAGTTCAACTACTCCATCCTGGTAGCTCATGGAGACCACACCACACCCAACTCCCTAAAGTAAGAGGCTTTATCAATGGCTGGCAACTGGCAATGGGCCTTGGGGTGTCCTAACTATTTGCAGAGCTACCCCAGACCCAGTACTGGTGGCAGCCGTTCTCTTTTCACAGAGTGGCCTCTCCCATGTGCCTCCAGGTTCAGCACAGGCAATGACCAACTGTGGAGCACTTTGTCACTCCTACCAGGTAGTCCCCCGCCAATCGCAGGCAGTGGCTGGCCAGAGCCTGCACCGAAGTCCCTCCCAAGAGACCCCAGAACCAAAACACTTGGAGGCTGGCTTCAGACCACAGCAGAGCACCACTCAATTAGCCCCACAAGCAGCACACACAAGGGGCAGTCTCAACAGGTCCCAGAGCCCACTGGGGCAAATCCTGCATCATATGGTAAGCCCCCCGCACAGCAGCTTATAAGCTGGGAACATGGCCACACCCCACAGCCAGTCAGACTAAGGGTGAATTCCACTCACTGGTGTGCCATTAGGAATCAAGGCTCAATTATAACAGGAGGGCAAACACAATCCACACAGGAGCCCCCTTGTAGCATCCAGGGCAGGAGACCAAGAAGACTGTGCCCCTGGGCCCCACAAGATACCTACTGTATAAAGCCACCCAGCAAGACTAGGTGACATAGTAGACCTACCTAATACATAGAAACACAGACAGTCAGCCAAAATGAGGAAACAAAGAAACAGAGTACATCACAAATGAAAGAACAGGAGAAAATTCCAGAAAAGGAATAAAGAAAATGGAGGTAAGCAACCTACAAGAGACAGAGTTCAAAACAATGGTAATTAGGATGCTCAAGGAACTTAATGAGAACTTCAACAAAGGACAAGTATTAAAAAAACACAGAGACACCATAAAAAAGAACCAGTCAGAAGTGAAGAACACAATTTAAGTGAAATGAAGATCACACTAGAAGGAATCACCAGCAGTCTAGACGAAGCAGAGAATGAAATCAGAGATTTGTAAGATGAGGTAGCAAAAAACACCCAATTGGAACAGAAAAAAAAAAAGAAAATGAGGGTGGCTTGAGAGACCTTAGGAACAACATTAAAAATAACAACATTCAAATCATATTACAAAGAATGTTAGAGGGACTCCTTTAAGACATTTAAAAAATCAAAAATTTAAATAATAAAATGGCAATAACTACGTATCTCTTAACAATTACTTTCTTTTAAGATTTTATTTTCTTGTTTGAGAGAGGGTGAAAGACAGAGAAGGGAGGAGTGCTCAGAACAGTTTTCATAGTTGTACATCATTAGTTACAACATGGTTTTACTCCACTCAGGTGGATGTGGGGCCAGGGGGAGGCGGGAACCAAACCGGGGGCCTCCACATGGGAGGCTAGACCCTTAGCCACTGAGCCATCCCAGCAGCTACCAGTCTCACCAAATTTCAGCATATGGGATTGCACGGGCTGGGGCCTGCAATCAAACCCCAGACCTTGAAACTGTGAGGCAAGCACTCACCGCTGAGCTATCCCAACAACACCAACAATTACTTTCAATGTATTGAATTTGGATTAAATGCTCCAATCAAAAACAGGGTGGCTGAATGGATAAGAAAACAAAACCTTCCCATATCTTTCCCACGAGAGACTCACTTCAGATTGAAAGGCACACACAGACTAAAAGTAAAGGGATGGAAAGTTTATATCATGAAAATGGAAATGAAAAAAAAAAGCTAAGTTACCAATACTTAATACCAGACAAAATGGACTACAAAATAAAGGCTATACAGGAGAAAAAGAAGGACCCATAATCCCACTTCTGGATATTTATCTGAAGAAACCCAAAATGCTACTTTGAGGGAATGTGTGCATCCATATGTTCATTACAGCATTACTTACAATGCCCAAGATGTGGAGGCAGTCTGGGTGTCCACTGTGGATGAGTGGATACAGAGGATGTGGTACACGTACACAATGAAATATTGCTCGGCCAGGGACGGGAATGGGTTCCTGCCATCTGGCAGCATGGATGGACTTGGAGGGTGGTGTGCTGAGTGGAGTACGTCAGACAGAGAAAGACAGATGAAACGTGATCTCACTTATATGTGGAATCTAAAGAACAAAATAAACAAACAAAACAGAAATAAACTCATAGAAACAGAGAACATTTTGATGCTTGCCAGTTGAGAGGAGGACTGAGGAAGTGGATGAAAAGGGGAAGAAGGGATGAAGAAGTACAAATTGGCTGTTACAAAATAGTCACGGGGAATATAATCAATAATATGATAATAGCTATGTTTAGTGCCAGGTGAGCACTAGACTAGTCAGGGGGATCACTGCTTCAATTATACAAGTGTCTAAGCTCTGCTGTATACCTGAAATTAATATAAAATATGTTAACTGTAATTGAAAAATTAAAAAAGAGGGAAAAAGTTATAGGGAAATAAGAGGTTCAAATTTCCAGGAATAAAACAAATGACTCATGGAAATATAATGCACAACATGAGGAATATACTCAGCAATATTGTGATAACATGTTATGTTGTCAAATGTTACTGTACTTACGGTGATTACTTCTTTAGGTATACAAATGTTGAATAACTATGGTGCATACCTGAAACTGATATATTAGAATATTGTAAGTTAGCTATATTTTTTTAATAAAAATCTTTTCTAAAAGAAGAGAGAAAGTTCATAAGCCACTGACCTAAGTAAAGGCAACGAGAAATTTGCAATTTAGTGATGTTAAGGAAGAAAACCTAGCTTTAAAGCTTTTCTTATACTTCCCCATTGATTTAATTAGTCCCTCCTGAGCCATCCGGTACCTTCTGCTTACTAGCCCCCCCGCTCATTTTATACCATTCAGTAACACACACCACACAGAGAACCTTGTGATTCCTAGAATAGATCCGAGATTCTGGTTTACAAACCTACTGTATATGCCAGAAACACCTAGGACAATTGCTCCTTGTGATTCTAGATTTAGGTGATCACTTTTAGCTTCCTATGCTTATTGACAGTAGAAAATTCAGGTTGACAAGTTAAACTGTGTTGACTGTAGTAGTGTACCGTGTAGAAACTAGCTCAGCCTCTCCAGCAGACCAAACACTACAGTAAGTCTAACTCCCTATCAGTTCTCTGGCTTTCTCCATGGATCATGCATTGAACAATCAATTCCAACCTCAAAATTGTGTCTCCTAATCTGGCCTTAAATGTGGCCTGCAATGCCTATCCATCTTTTTTAATCTTTCCATAGGCATGCACTTGATCCTCCCTCAAATGTCCCTTTTCCAACCCCCTTGCACATGACATAATGCACACTCTTCTCATTTCTGTTCCAAGTTCTGACTCCTGTTGATGAGCCCTGTCCAAGTATCAGGTGTATCCCCTGAATCATCTGTTTTGCTTTGTGTCAACCTCATTTCTTATCACATTGGTCTTCACAAGTCCAAGAAACATTGTATTCACGCTGAAAATAGTAAGAGAGATTTTTCTGACAATTTCACAGGAGAAATGGAAGAGAAAGATCAAATCTCACAGTGCAAAATAAACTACTTTAAAATTCCTTGTAAAACAGTTCTATCTCCAAAGTTCAGTCCTCCCCACCAGGCCACGCCTGAGGGTAGTTTTTCTCTACTACTCCCTTACTCGGGGCCCAACTTCAGTGGTTCCTATTTTTCTCCTCTTGGCTTCGTTCCCCCAACTTCAAATGCCTCCCCACTTTATTATGGAGTGTAAACCATCCTGTCTCATCCCCATCTTCCACCTTCAGACCTAATATTCACAATGTTTAGCAAACAAAGCACTTTTCTAGAGCCAGGATCAACCCTCACAGTCCCCAGTAAACTGTGGGGATTTTTTCTTTCTTTCTTTCTTTCTTTCTTTCTTTCTTTCTTTCTTTCTTTCTTTCTTTCTTTCTTTCTTTCTTTCTTTCTTTCTTTCTTTCTTTAGTTATTTATTTTCAAGATTTATTTTTATTCTTTTTGACAGACAGAGAAAGACAGAGAGAAGGGGTGGGCCCAGAGCAGTCTCTGTAGTTGTACGTTTTCAATTTTTGACATGGTTTCATTCCACACAGGGAGGTGGTGACGGTGCAGGGCAGGAACTGGCTGGGGGCCTCCTGCATGGGAGCCACACCCCCCTCAAGCCAGGGGTCGAACGAGGAGGCGAGGACCGAACTGGTGGCTTCCCGCATGGGAAGCACACCCCAGTTCAGTACATGGGTCCACACGGGCTGGGGCCGGGATTTGATCCTTGGTCCCCGGGAACTGCAAAGCAGGTGCTTGACCCACTAAGCCATCCCGACTTCCCCAACTGTGAGGATTATAATTTATTTTTTTAAATCAGCCTTTGGGATCAGATATGACATTGAATTCTACTATACTATTTTAAGGGACATGATACGAAACCTGATGCATCTAAGCCTCATGTAACACTAAGTCACAATTGATGGATTTGTACTATATCAAATACATAAATAAAGCTTGTCCAACTTGCCACATACAGCCCAGGGTGGCTTTGCATGCAGCCCAACATAAATTTATAAATTTTCTTAAACATTATGAGATTGTATGGCGACCTTTTTTTAGCTCATCAACTATCGTTAGTGTGTTTTATGTGTGGCCCAAGACAATTCTTATTCTGGTGTGGCCCAGGGAAGCCAAAAGGTTGGGCACCCCTGCATGCTCTCTTATTGAAGACAGACTTTTGTACCCACAGGGAATTCCAGACCAATTCCAACTATAAAAGAATTGTTGAAAATGCCAGGATAGTTCAGCAGTTGAGCACCTCCCTCAGAATCATGAGGTCCAGCGTTCGATTCCCAGCCCCAACCTGTGCAAACTCGTATGCTAAACTGCAGCACAACTGGTAACCACTGGAATGGAACTGTGGTGAAGGTTCTCACCTCCCATTCTGCAGGCCACTGGTTCAGTTCCCACCACGCACAGTCCCGCATCCACCTGTGTGAAATGGAACCATGTCACAACTAACGATGTACAACTGTGGATACTGTTCTGGGCCCTCCCCCATCTCTCTCTCTCTCTCTCTCTCTCTCCCTCACCCTCTCTCAAAACTATAAATCTTTAGGGAAAAAAAAAAAGAATTGTTAAGTTAATAGAGGAAATTTTAGAGACAATATATTATTGAATAATAGCCCACGGATATGTTTTTTTCTTCAAATAACACTCAATGACATCCATTATTTAAATAAAAACAACACATCGGAATTGTTTCATTGTCACAAAGCACGAAAAGAATCATGAAAGATTACTGAATGACTGTATTGCTTTATTGTCAGGCAAGTTTTACTTGAATAGACCAAACAGTTTCAATTGCTTTTCAGAACATCCCAATGATGAGATTCCATGTTTCCTTCAGTGTCCTGAAGCATCATCGTATTAGCTCTGTTGTCATTAGAATAAATAGTCTGGTCATAGAGGAGGCCTGGCTTCCTGGACCCCCAACAGTGTTGACAAGCCATTTCAGGTACAAATATAGAAGAAGAGTCCCCAGGCTTTGAATGCTTTTGTGTTGGAGGAATGAGTAGCTAGACAGGGCCATCATCACCAGAGATTTAGGGACTAAAAGTGTAAAAATAAAACCAGATACATTAAACTCTAAAGACAACTTAATTACGTTCTCTGAGAAAGAGAACCCATTGAGACCATCATAAAACAAGTGATATAATATTTCAGCAAGAACTTTAATATGTCAGATGCTAAAAATATCTAGTAGACCTACTCAACTTCTGCCCATTGCCCTCTAAAGTTAAAATTAAAATAATGAACCCAAGTCCTTTATATGACATCAGAGACTCATTTACAAACGATTGCAAATAAACAGATTTCTGTTCTGAAAAGTTGGACTCCACACACTACTTATAGAACATCTGCATGACCTACACAGCTGTTGCAGCATTGTAAGGGCTCACACAGCTTAAATATCAGGCTGGATAATAAGATGGTACATTAAATTGCAAATAGTGAATGCCAGAAGTAGGACTGACCTCATACTGAGGAACATTGTGGTTCGTGTGTTTGGTCAATGTCAGAAGTACGTCCCTCTTGGTACTTGGAAGAAAGATCTGCATGTGGCTTTGTTTCATACCTCAAATAGGTCCTCAGACATGCATTATGCCTGTATTTAAAGATTTAAAGTGAAATGCATGTGTTTTTTTTATGAAGAACTAATAGTGAAGCTCAAGCCATTATTTGGGGGGACATGTGTCTGTTCTGACATTGGCACCTGGTCAGACTTCACAGAGCAGTACTTGAGTCCCAGGAACAAAGGGCTGAGAGCAGAAAAGGGAGAAGGCTATGTGACCCTAAGTTTCTGTGGGGCTTGGGGTACCCTGGGAGCATTCCTGTGGAACCACCCTGACAAGTGTAGAACTATATACGTGGGCTGGGCTGGGCTGGGCCTCACCACATGAGGGCAGTGGTGGAGAGTGACTTCAGGGAACTACTTAGGGACCCAAGGCCACCGTAGCACAAGTGGGGGGTGGGGGCAGGGGTGGGGGGCTTGGCTTCAGAGGCAGAGAGGCCTGGATCTTGGATTCCTAAAGAAGTGGGGAATTAATGGAACAAACCCGGGCAATACTGTTCCCACCACCAAGGCAGCTGGAGGAAAAGCTCCAGCATGTGAGTCCCCTCCCGAGAAATGGAGCTCAGATCAATAGGTGGCCCTCAGCCCAGAGAGGAAAGACTCCTTAAGGCGTTGGCTACTATCAGTGTTTGTGTGGGGTCCTGTGCAGTAGGGAGAAAGCCATGAAGTCTCAGAAAAAGAATAAAAGGAAAAGTAAAGGAAGGAGGGAGGAAGGTAGAGAGCTGAACTGAGTAGGCACAGCTCTCGGTAATAACACAGTTGAGGCTTGTTGGAAATGAGAAGTCAATATTGAGGACTACCTTTGTTACTGCAGCACTTCTAGCCTCCTCAGTTTAAAAATGGTTCTTAAAACATAAAATTTCTATGTTCTATTCTCATGGTATTTCTTTGCCCTCTCAGTGCCAGACTGCTTCCTGCCTCCTTTGACAACACCATCTGTCCCAAACCAGGAAAAATTCAGGTTTTTCCTCTACCATAGCCCCTCTACCCACAGCGGTATGTTCCCAATGCATGCCCGAAACTGAGGATAGCATCAGGCCTGTGTATACTGTACCTTATCTTATGTATGTGTGCCTTTTCACTTACAGGAAACGCCTTACGGCTTCTCTCTGGCATATTCGAATTGCCAGCATCACGACTCTTACACTTTGGAGCCCTAATAAAGAAATATAGGGGTGACTGGAACACACAAGTACTGTGATACCAGGACAGTAAATCTGAAAACTGAGACAGTTACTAAGGGACTAACGGGTAGGGAGATTGTACAGTGTGAAGACGCTGGACAAAGACATGATTCAGTCCCTGGTGGAACAGAGCAGAACAGAGCATCCCTTCATCATGACACTCAGAACAGCATGCAACTTAAAACTTGCAAATTGTTTATTTCTGGAATTTTCTATTTAATATTTTTGGACCCTGTTGTCCACAGGTTACTAAAACCACAGAAAGCAAAACCATTGATAAGGAGGGACTACTGTATAACATACTTTCTTTCACATCTCCTCCCAGACTTAAAACAATCTGATAAGCTAGTTCCCATATATTGGTAATAATAGCTAAATCTCAGTGTATTATCTTCAGACTTATCTGATCTTTAACAAAAGACTCCTGAAAATACTTGTACAAAACTTTCATTCTTAGAGATAAGTTTAAATCATGTCTTTTCAGTCTTTGTAGCAGGTTATGGAGTTTTCCTCAAAATTCATGAAGAATTGCTTTCTTCATTTGGATATTACCTTTGTGCTTCTATCCTAACTTTGAAAAACATGTAGACCCCTTTCGAAACCAATAAACAGTCTGTACATTTTTAAAGGAGTATACTGACAATTCAAGTGTAAAATTTATACATTAAATAATATAACCGATTCCATTAGAAGGTGCTGGTCAGATACTGTGGTTTGATTCTGAGTTTAAGAAAACAAAAGATGGGGAAGCCAGGATGGCTCAGTGGGTTAAGCTCTCACTTTGCAGCGCTGGGGACCGAGGATCGAATCCCAGCCCCGGCCCGTGTGGAACCATATGCTGAACTGGGAGCTCCCCCAGTTCAGTTCTCTTTCTGTCGCTGTCTCTCTCTCTCTCTCTCTCTCTCTCTCTCTCTCTCTCTCTCTCTCTCTCTCTGTCAAAAATAAATAATAAATAATAAATAAATAAGAACAGACTAAATCACAAGAACAAGGGGCTGTTTATTTTTTTCTAACAGCTTCCACTGACAGGTATATGTCTTCCTCTGTGAAGAACTCAGAGCTGTGCCCATCTGAGTTCAATTTCATTATCAAGGCAGTGTCTTAAAGTCGAAGACCTGAGGACTCCTATGTGGAGTTTAACCTTTAACCTATGAACCTTCTAAACTGTCTGGAGATAGTTTATGTCAGCTTTTCATCATTTGGCCCAGTTCAGCATCTGTCCATCTTTACCAATACAAAATAAGAGAAATGCCTATTTATTTTAAAGATCTTGAATACAATGTCCTACGAAGATATAAAATAGAAAAGATGGAAAATGACCATCTAATTGTGTTTTACAAGTATATCTGAAAACAGTTTCATTCTCATGTCAATTCTGGAGCCAGATTTCTGTTCATCCCACACAACTCTATCATTATCTCAATGTCATTTATTATAGGACTACTAAAGCCAGATATTTTGGGTTATGAAACCATTTCCATAATAAATGATTTCAATATTATTTATGGTTTCTGGTTTAGGAGAAAGTAATCACATAATTTAGTTTCACTCTTGAATGTCCAAGAATTGTAGGTATAATTTTACTCTTGCCAGTAAAGACATTAAGGAAAGAGAAATTCAGGCCCTTTTCCAGACTCCCAAAAAGGGAAAATATTTCTCACAAAAATCAAGAAGAAAGCCACCAATATGGTCAAAAAAACATGCAGATGGGTACAAAATAAAAAATAGTATTACTACTGCTTAGTAAAGATGAGTCAGAGCTGTAGACATCAAATTCATGCTTTAATATTGCTAGTATAAAATGTATTTTACAAGATGAAACAATAATATTAGCTGAAAATATGAATGAGATCTGGACATGTAATCAACACTTGATTTTTTGTAAAGTCATTTTAGATTAAGACATTTAAGAACTATCACTTCTAACTCATATACTGTAGCTAAGAATCCATGACAGTAAGAGAAGGCAACATCAGCCACCACTGCCAGAGTTCAGATTGATGTTTAAAACCCAAGACTCTAATACTTCCTTCTCTGATACATCCCATGTTGAAGAAATAAATGTCGAGAGAGCAGAAGACCTTTCAACTAGCTGGAACACTGTGTTAGAATGAGAATTAAGGGAATTTGATTCTGACGTGACCCTATCAAATCCCAAACCTCATTTTGCTGATAGAGATCAGAGGAAAAAGCAAAAAGGTTGAATCTACACTTGTGTGCCAGTAAAAATTCCACTGCAAGTTTTACAGAGAGAGCAACTGACATTTGGGAATGTAGAGGGAACGTGGCTGAAATACCAAATAGAAGTCTGCTAGATTAAACTTATACTTCCTGCAGGTAAGTAAGCAACAAAGAGGCAGAGTGAAAATTCACTGTTAGAATATCCTTTGTTCCTATCAGCTGCTTCTCCCACCCTGAGTTATCACATTTGTTAAATGGGAATATACAACCACCACCACAACAAAAATACCTAGAGCCAGCCAGATCCTCCTGACATCTGAGATTCACTGTTTTCATGAGGACCTTAGTCTTGATGATTGTGCAAATGACTCTTCAAACTGGGATAACATAAAGTAAAAAAAGGATCGTAAACATCATGAATCATTTTGTAAACTAAACTATATTCCTGTTCATGGACTTTTAGGTCTGTTATTCTGTTCTTGTTTTGTTTTGTTTTGTTTTTTGTTTCAAGAATTTTCTAAAAACTTTCCATTTTGCAATCCTGGTAACTCAAGAGTAATAGCACATTCATTTATATACAGGTTGCTCTTGTGGTCTTACTGGGTCCTAAAATTCATGTCAGAGTTGAATAAATAATTTTACAGGTGAAACCTTTTAAGATCTCTATTATTAGCATGATTCCTAAGTAATTAGCCAAAAGAAATAGTTGCCAGGGTTTGTTGTGGAAATATTTCATTTAATATCCAGCAAACTTTATTGCACAATTATTATTCATTAGGCCCTGGTGATCTAATGGTGAGTCCCTCTCCTTAGAAGCCTTAGGAGCTAATTTGAAGACAAACACTAATCACATTCAGTGGCAATTATAAGACAGTGTTGCCTGTGTCTTACAATCAGCACAATCCTGTCTCTTAAGAACAAAAGTTAGAGAACAAACACAGTTAAATAGCGATGTCCTAGAAATGACAACCAGAAATACACCTAACATGGTTTCCATAAATAAAACTGAAGACATTGAGAGCAAGATGCTGAATTTGGAGTTTCCCAGGAAAAGAGTGAAAATCTATACCTCTGTCCTTTGCAAAACCCAGTTACCAACCAATGTCGCACACGATCCAGGGACTGTATTAAGGGCTTAGGCTTGAGCTGTCCAATGTGGCTTATGTCTACTGTGCACTTGAAATGTGCCAACTGAACAAATTGAAGTGAACTTTAAGTGTAAAATATATACCAGATTTCAAAAACAATAGGAAAGAAAACATAAATTTTTTCATTAATGATTTCTTTATGTTGATTATTATATGTTGAAATGATAATATTTTGCATGTGTTAGTTAAATAAAATATATCATTCAAATTAATTTCACTTGTTTATTTATTTATTTTTTTAACATGGCCACTAACAATTTACTAATTACATATATGGCTCACATTATATTTTTATTGGACAGCCCTGGCTTACACTCTTGAACAAAAGAGAACTGAGTTCAAATCCACATATTAATTGTGGAGCAAGTTACTTCAGCTCCCTAACCACTTGCTATCTACTGGATTCTGTTTTCATCAGTGGGGAGAATTCTATTGCAAGTTTTACAGAGTTGTTTTTAGGAAGAAATTTACTATAGTAATTTGTTCAAGATATATCTTCAGTAAATTTTAGCAAATATTTTCAAAACCTTCTCAGCTACGCAGTGACCATATATATATTTTTTTCACATCACTGTTAGCCATCATTTTAAAGAACCACATGAGTTAAATCAACCCCAGATCGTCACATAGGAAGTGGCATTTTCCACTGCCATTTGGATTATTGTTTCCAACCTTCCCTACTTGATAAATTCCTACTCAGTCTTCAACACCTAGCTCAAATAAGTCTCCTATAGCAACTTCCCTCATTTCCATCCATTAATTATTCTCAACACAGTTCATCTAGTGTTTATCTAACCAGTTTTAATTGAGCACCTACTATATGCCCGCTCTTTCAGGCTCAGCTGATTGAATAGTGAGCAAAATAATATTCCTGCCCCAATGGTGCATGCATTCTTGTGGAAAAGACAAACAATAAAGGGAAAACATACGTAGCGTCATGCCAACTAAGAGAAGTTCAGGAAAAAAATAAAATGACTAAGAGAATAGAAAAGGGGGGATGCCAGGATGGCTCAGTGGGTTGAGCATTCATCTTGCAGCCCCGGGGTCTGAGAATTGTATCCAGGCCCCAGCCTGTGCAGATCCATAGGCTGAGCTGGGGTGTGCCCCCAGTTGGGTTCTCGCCAGGGCAAGCTGCCTATGTAGGAGGATGCCAGCTCGCAGGGGCGCACCTCCCATGCGGGAGGCCTCCAGCCCCGGTCCTGCCCTTTGCAGCCCCTCCCACCTGTGGAGTGAAACTATATTGAAAACTAATGACGCACAACTATGGAGATTGCTCTTGACCCTCCCACTTCTCTCTGTCTCTCTCTCTCTAAAAAGAGAGAGAGAGAAAATAGCAAAGGATGGGATCAGGGAACAGCGTTTTACATAGTGCGGCCCAGGCCAGCCTTTCTGGAAAGTTGACACTGAGCAAAAAGCACAGGATGCCCCACCTAACACACTAGGTATAAGGACAAATACCAAGAAAGGAGACATTCCTGTGACCTGACACTGTCATCCTGAGTGCTATGCAGGCAGCAAGCTCCTTGGACACTGGCTGGAAACGCCCCTGGAAAGCCACTGAGCTTTCTATAGTTTCAATGGTCTATAGTTTTCCTCCTCTGCAGTCTTCTGGAGGAAATAACAGAGGAAGCTGTAAAAATATCTCAGCCTCAGGAAGAAAATGCCTTGTGGTTTAACATGACATTTTCTTGGCTTTACCAAAAGTGAAGGACTGACCAGGGGAAAAAAAAAAGAAAGAAAAGCTTACAGTGAGAAGGCCTGGGATTCCTTCTCATTAACCAGCAAAATTGACTTTTTAGACATCATGAGCTTTAGAGTTGGGCACAGGACATCAGAGAATCACACAACCACCACCCACATGCAGAACTTTATGTTGGTTTGTAAACCCATGAATTCAGTAGGGTTCATGCCAGTGTCCTTTATCTGTTCTTTATTTTTCTGACCAAAAAAGATAAAAAAGTATATAATATTTAAATTAATATCTAAATGAAACTATATATATAGTATATATCTTATGTACATAAAATATATAGAGTACATAATATTTAATTTAACATAATATTTAAGTGTAGTCTACATTCTTATTACCACTGTTATTGTTAAATCTAAGAAAGCGGCAGAGGAGAAGACGAGATAAAGCCATGGGTATATCTCCGATGGTAAAGGGTAAGTCATAGTTTGCTTCATCCAGAAGTAGAAAGAAGTCCATAGTGTTTAACTATACTAGTGTGGTTTGCAGAGTTAAGACATTTCCATTTTTACCAATTTCGTATTGTATGTAAGTCCAGCCTAGTTTGTAATCTTCCACAATGGAATAGTACTGATGGCTTCCATTTGTTTTCTTTCCATTAGTTGCAGCTGTTTTCTACTGTTACTTAATTTTATTACTGTTAATTTTTCAAGTAGTTAACACACTGATTTATTTTGTCTTGACAGCCTGGGGCAATGTGACCAAAGGTACAAACTTTTAAGTCAAACAAGTGGACCTTTTAAAATATCACAGTACATTTCCTTCTTTTCAGATTCTCCTGAAGTCAGATACTACGAGTTCTGGGGCCCATACATGCTTGGCCAAAAAGAAGATTTTATGACCCACAGTGGTCTACAATCAGGGGTCTCCAAACTTTTCAACCCATGGGCCACATTAACTATCAAACAGCAGTTTGGGGGCTGACCACACACTCGAGGTCCAAATAAAAAAGAATCAAAACATAGATGTTGTTTTTAATTATTTATTTAACATTATTTTATTCAGATAAAAAGGTCTCCACAGGCCGGATGAGAGGGCCTCGCGGGCCGTAGTTTGGAGACCCCTGTTCTACATCAATGACTCTAAGACCATTCACCTCAGTCAGCCAATTTTCTTCAGAACACTTCCAATGACATGAACACGTACATCATATTTCAGCCAAGAGAGGCTAAGAAGGTATGACCCTGAAAAATACATTGACCAGAGTTCTCTGCTACCAGATCACAAGGGGCGGGGAATGGGAGTGGGGGGGTGGGAGTATGTATTGCTCATACAATGCTTTTGATCTAGTTGAAACTAAGTGACTAAGCCAGCCAGACTCCAGTGGTCAGAAAATTTACTCTGGACAGCAAATCTAAATTCACAATGGTCCTAATTAAGGACCAGTAAGTAAGGACTCACTTAAAGTGATTATTTAAAGGCTATTTTCTTAAAAATAAAGAACATTTGTTCAGAGTGATGGTGCCAAAGATTTTACTCATTTTACCGAATCTCTATACTCCATTTCAGAAGCTCACTAGGGACACCAGTACGAATTAACAGTAAGTCTGAATTACATGATAATTTGTCAATAGTTCTTCCTTAATTACCATAAAAAATTTCCCCCAAAACAACAACCCAAAAAACGCTATTGGTAGGCTGACCATAATTTCTTGAGACAAAAACTAGATATTGAAATGGCAAAAATGGGACCAAGGGTGGTCAAAAAATTCACAGACTGAAGGGGAAGAGAGTTTAAAAAAAAAACACTATTATTTTTCCTTTTTAATATATTCACCCTTAACCCTAATATACTTTTCAGGTCTTTCAATAAGTTTATTTATACTCTTAAAAAAAAAAAGTTTTGTTTTTACCCTCAAATTGCAGCTTTAAACTCTTTGTCATTTATAAATTTCTTCCCTCAAATCTGTTTTTTTCCTACTTAGGAAGAAATAATAATCAGACGGAGCCAGGTCTGGACTGTAGGGAGGGTGGTGTCCTGTTTGGAGCCACAGTTGTGAGGAGTAGTCAACACAACGTTGCTTTTGTGCACAGCGGTGTTGTGGTGCAAAAGCAGTACCCCTTTGGTTCACTTTCCTCTTCTTTTCTCCTTCACAGATTCTGTTAACTGTTTCAGCAGACTGGAATAGGGCTCTCCAGTTATTTTGACACCCTTGTTCTTATAATCAATCAGCAGGACACCCTCCATGTCCCCAAAAACAGTGGCCGTGGTTTTTCTAGCCAACTGCGACACCTTGAACGTCTTAGGGGGTGACGTGCCCTTTTCATGCCACTGCATGGACTCCTGCTTTGACTCTGGCTCATAATGACAAACCCAAGTTTCATCTCAAGTGACAAACTGGTTTAAACCTTCATCTCTGTTGTCTCTGCAGAGGTCCAAAACCTGTTGTGAACACTCGGTGTGCTGTTGTTTTTGAAGTGGCTTAAACATTCTCAGCACCCATCTTGTACTGACTATTGACATCCTTAGATGCTGATGGAGAATATTCAAAACAGTTGTAGGTTATACTCCAATCATTTCTGCAAGCTGCTTTTTATTCAATGTGGCGTCTTTTACTACAGCTTTTCAACTTTTTTTTACAACATCTGAGGAAGTGGCCTCAGTGGGACATCCCAGATGGAGGTCATCTTCAATTAACTCTCTGCCTTGCTACAAAAGCCTGTGACACTTGTAAACCGTGGATTCCTCAGAACAACAGTCCCCATAAACAGCTACCATCTCTCCCAAAGTGGTTTGAGGTGTTTGTCCTTGTTTTGTGAGGAACTTAATGAAGGCATGAAATTTGGTTTTATCCATACTTAGGGTTTTCTTCACATTTGACGATGTACTTCTTCCACAACATCTGAAAGAACATGGATGTAAATAGGGTGAACTTGGGCACATATACTACTACTAAATCACACAAACTGTGTGCACTAATACTCCCACCTCTCCTGTAATGCCCCATTCCACGAATTTCTTGACTATCCCTTATAATATTCCATATTCATGAAAAAGTAAGATGATAACAAAAGTTTTATTATATGACTATATTGAGCTAACCACCATTCTTCAGTGACAGGACTCAGACAAATATTTAGGTAGACATAGAAGGAAACTGTATTTCATCATGGTCATACTATGAAGTCATCTTACACAGCAAATTTTGTTCTTTCAACACCTTATAAAACTTCTCACACTCCATGACACAATATTGTTTTACAACTGACATCACCTTCATTGTCTCAACGCTTAATCTAGATTTCTCCTTGGACCACATACTGTTCATAACAGAAGACATTCTTTCAGCAGGTGCTGTACTTCCTGGAAGACAAAGAATACACCCTGCAATATTACAAAGGTCTTGAAAGTCTAGGAGTTTTTGCTCATTTCAAAAAAAAAAGGCTTTACCCATCTATCAGACACAGAAATGTTTTCTTTTTTTCCACATACCCACCTGCCTCACTATTGTAGATTTTATGAGGGCCTATTGATCAAATCTACAAGTTTCTTCTGGTTCTGTGTGTGTGATGAGTTCCTCATTCAGGCTCTCCTGTATTTCTTTCCATTCAAGTCTCTTCCTTTGTAGCACTCACTTGAAATTCTTGGTGTTTCCTACACTGCATTTCCACTTGCTGATATACTCTACGCTGGTTTCATAGAAATTCTCAACTACTTCAAAAAACTTAGCCTCATTCATTTCTCCTGAATCTACTATTGATAACATTTTTAGTTGTTTTTTGACATTAGTAGTTACAAACACTTCCCTTTTTCTGGATTCTAAATTGTTTACAAGATTTTCAATATGTATGGCTACTTTTGTAGCTGAAATATTATCATTTTCAATTAAACTATGTAAGTTTGAAATGTAGATAGCTGATCTCCTGCATATATCAATAAAATATTTATAAAATATCACACGAGCAGTAAAAAGGTCTGTATGGCAAACCGCACTGTATACTCTAACACAGGACTGCAGCGGTCAGACTGCAAAACATCATAAACAGACACCAAAAGGAAAAAAAGAAATGGACACCCCGACTGCTATCATAAGCCAGTATGTGCTTATGAACCACCAGAGAGTTCCACTGTAATGAAAAAATAATAATAATCAACCTGTTGAACCAAAATATGAGTCTGCAACATGTGAATCAAACTGAATGTAGGGCAGGAGCAATTTCTGTGGATGGAATGAGGGTAGAAATATAATAACAGTAAGACTCACAGTCACTGCATCCCACACTCCTACCCTGACACAAGCACACAGCCAGGTGAGCCCGTTCAGTAGCTCATGTGTATGGAGACCCTCCTGGCTCCCACATGCTGAATGGGGCTTAGCAATTGCCTCTTAAATTCCCCACCACTGCAGACAAGCAAGGGGGTGGCATCTGATCGTCGCCAGCTCAAGAAGCCTGGTCCTGACTGGATAAAGTAAATGGAACTTCCTCTTCCGTCACACTAGTAGCTTTACTGCACGCATTGATTAATGATAAATAAACAACCCATGTTCAGGTTTTTTACAAAAGTTTAAACATGGGACAAAAATTGATATTCATATTAAAACAATGAGATGGTCAGGAAATATGAAAACAACAAGATTACTATTGCATTTAAAACAGTACGTATGGTCAGCCTAGCTATTGGCTAACAAGGTGTGGCCTAGAATAAAACACCGATCACTTGTAACGCAAAAGTTGATGCCCAACATGTTCAAAGGAACACTCTTCAGGAGTAAGATGGCCTGAACTCTCATCTCACTTTTGTTGTTTATTCTGTATAGACTTGTACAAGTCAGCTGACCTTTTCACCCCTTATTCTCTCATCTTTATAATAAAGAGCGTATGCTAATGATGTCTACATCCTATCCTAAAACATTCAAAGTAACACATTGTCTCAACAGAAATAAATCTCCCTAAACTGATTGCAACATAACTTTAGGTGACTTAAGTAGGTTAAACAGCCCCACATTAGGCTCTGAATCTTGTCCTCACTATTAACATTCTCATAAATAGCACAGAAGTCGGTGGCAACCTAGTTTTGCTTGAAATGTCATAAAAATCTAAAGTAGCTGAATTTAAATTGGTGAGGTATGGGGATGTGTTAGATTAAAACCTAATGTCAATTAATTGTGCATGTTCTGCCCTCGGTAGGCTGACCAGATGTACTGTTTTAATGGGACAAAAAAACAGTGGTACTGTCAGCCTTGTCTCACAGGGCTAAATTCAAGGTCTCGATAGGCTGACCATATATACCATTTGAAATAGGACAGTACCATTGTTTTCTGTCCCATGTAAAATGGTACATCTGGTCAGCCTAGTGCTGGGTCATTGCCTCTTTCTCTACATGACCTGCCCAGGAAATCGTAAATTGCCCACAGCTTCCACAGACATTCATGACTCCTGAAAGTCTAACTCCAGACAATTTCTCCCCTGAACTCCAAACTTAAATTTACTAATCACAGTCACCACTCGCTGAGTGCCTCTTCTAAGTCTAGGGCTTACCGTAGCTGTCATTTTAACAACTGGCCTCTACCTTGACAACACTCCTGCAAGGCAGATGGTATCTCCATTGTAGAGAAGAGGAAATTGAGTCTCAGAGAGGTCAGGTAGCTGATCAAAATCATACAGCTGATCATTGTCAAAGCCGTGATTCTAATCTAGGTCTTGCTGGCTTAGAAATCCATTCCCTTTTGGCTCATTTCCCATGAGAAAATGATGTAGGTAAGAAATGCTGGGTAGTAAATCATGATAACTCTTCCGGATGAAAGCACAGAGACAGATAGGTTAGGGGCAAAGGCATAAAGGCACTAGTGCGATGAGGAATGGAATCTGAAGTCAAAAACAGGGACAGGGGAAGCTGAAATGCCAGAACTGGGCCAGACTGGGAAGGTTTCCTGGGTCAGGACACGAAAATGGGCTTCTATGAGACAATAAGGCCATCAAAGGGTTTCTAGAAGGAGCGGAGTGGTGGATATCATCAGTTTCATATTTTACGGGAAACGTTCTGAGAATAACTTTAAGAACAATAGTTTAGAAGAAAATAAGAAGAGATTCGAAGTAGGAAGATCATGGAGGAAACTATTGTAATAGCTCAGGGTGAAAGGGGATTCAAGCCTGACCTAGGACAGTGACAGAGGAAGGATAAGAAAGGATTCAGAAACTGGCATGCCATTAAATAGGAGAAGTAGATGAGTATGAGGTTATGTTGACCTCAAAGCCACTGTGATTGGTCTGTGCCTCGCTACCTAGTAGACTATACCCCGATGGCAAACCTGTCCCAAAGCCTGCCACTTCAGTGAAGAAAGTCACTGCACCAGATTGTACCTCACACAAGACATGCACACACAGAATGTCTGGATTACACTCAGTTACTTATCTCTGTGTCTGTCTTCCATTTTTAAGAAGAGAGAGAATCTATATCACTGAATGTCTGTCTTCAGATTAGGGGAAGGAAAGAAATGGAGCTAAGCCATTCAAGAGTATAGAAAACATACAACTGAAAATACTCTCGAAGTGTCCTATTTTGCATATATAAATCCATGACCTCATAAAACAAAGGCTCATCTCTGTAAAACTTATGAAATGGCCTAGGTTATAAGTTTCCATCGTTGTAGGTCATCAATTTTCGATATCGTTCTGTTCCACACAGGTCGGCGGGGACCACACAGGGCGGGAACTGGGTTGGGAGCCTCTAGCATGGGAGGCACGCCCCCTTGAGCCAGGGGCCAAATTGGGTGGGGGGGAGTGGGGGAGAACCAAACTGGGGGCCTCCCGCTTGGGGGGCACACCCCAGTTTATCATATGGGTCCTCATGGGCCGGGGCCGGCATGCAGTCCTGGGTCAACGGGGCTGCAAAGCGAGCTTTCAACCTGCTGAGCCATCCTAGCTTCCCCTGCTGTCATTAAAAAGAGAAATTTGGACACAGACACACACAGTGAGAATGTCATGTGCAGATAAAGGCAGAGATCAGGATAACACTTCTAGAAGCCAACAAATACCAGAAGCTGGAAGAGAGGCCCTCACAGAGAATCTGTTCCTCAGAAGGAACCAACCCTGCTGACACCTTGACCTTGGACGTCTGGCCTCCAGAGCTGTGAGGCAATAAATTTTTGCTGCCTAAACCACCAGTTTGTTTCACTTTCTTATAGCAGCCCTAGCAAACTAATACACACACTACATAATGTTATTCTGTATTTATTATCTGTCTTCACCTCCAAAGGGAAGTTCCACAGGGGCAGTGATTTGTTTATTGTTGCTATTCTATCTCCAACAGAAAACTAATGAATCAACTTGTGCACCAATCCACACTTCTAGCCTTTTCTCTTTCTTCTCTTTAAGACAAAATTCTTGCAACTTTCATTGCAAATAACATGGACTTTGATATCCTCTTAAGTTTGCTTGTGTTGTTTCCTCTGCCCAGGATGCCCACCTGCCCTTCTCTATCTGTTAACATCTCTTTAATACTTAAGATACATCCATGTCATCCCTTCCATGACAAATTCCCCAGCTTCCCTCTTCTGTGTTATTATTCACATGGTTGTGCCACTCAGCCTGTAAACCGTCACCCCTTTGAATTCTGGAATCGTATCCTATTAATCTTCCCATCCCCAGAACCTGGCCCAGTGTCTGGCACTCAAGAGGTGCTCAGTAAATGTTTGCTAGATTGAATTAAATCTGTATCCTGCAGCTTTTGCTCACACTGCCCTTCCCTAGACTGCCAGCCACAGCAGGGTACAAGAGGATTAGAGAGGACTTTGCAAGCGGAAGTCAGAGGAGGGCATTGGAGCGCTGCGGGCTGCGCCTCTCTGCAGACTCTTTGTGTCCATGCAACCTCACGAGAGTGTCTTAAATTGGAACAGTGGCGATGTTGTACTCAAACCACTCAGCTAAGCCCTAGGAGATACTTTTACCAGAATTCACAGCAACATAAACAGCTCCAGGGGAGAGGAGGTGTGGGTCCTCCTCCTTTTATAAACTAGACCGTGTATTCTGTGGGATGAAAAGGACAGTCCTTTGAGACAGCACTTTCCAGGTTGCTGAACAAGAATATGCTGGCTTTGAATGCAGGTAATGGTCTCGTCTCTGGTTCCCATTTGACCCAGGTTTGTGCCAATGGCCAGGTGGTGTAAAAGACAGGTGACTCCACCTAGCTTGGCAGAAATGAAGGGTGTGTATGGTGTAGCCAACACTCGTTTAGTCCATCTGAATATCCACAGGGCCGTGGTCTCAAATAGGCTCAGCCTTGCAGAGAGTCTAACTGAATGCAACTACAATATCGACCTTGCATTCTAAGGAATCACTATTGATTCTCAGAAGATTCTTTGCCATTTTTCTAAAAGACATTAATTTCTCAGAGTCTTACAGTCCTTACAAAATGTAGGAAATGTCAAATAACATTATTTATATCCTCACTCGTTGTAGGCACCATGCTGGTTGGGTTAGCTTCAAACTCTTAAGAATAAATGATTTCATAAGCATAATTATGTGCATTTGACAGTAACCTGTTTTCAAATGTCCAGTTAATTGTGTTCATCTGGGTCATTTAGTCTTAAGCCCAAATTAAACACCTATTGAGTGCCAAGCCCTCAACTGCATCAAAAAAGCAGGCTTCTATTTTTCACATGAGGGCATAAAATTGATTAAATAATAACTCAATAAGCACCTACATGATTTCCAGAGAAATATAATAAACTTGGTGATTATGACTAAAGAATTGCTCTCCGATTTTTAATAATTCGATTCAGCCCTCCTCTTGGTCCCCTTAAATTCACTATGGACAATGTTTTGATTATTCTTTATACATCAGCCCTATAACACTTTGAGCTATTAGTATTAGTACTATTGGCCACGCATAGGCCCTCATCCAATGAGGCTGGTGATTCTTAACATTTCGGTGATCACATTTGCCTTTCAGATCAAAGAAAGCCAAGTACCTTCTCTCCAGAAAAAAATCCACATGCTTTACACACAATTTTACACATAATTTTAGGAGGTGTAAAAAGTTAACCAAACCTCTAAAGCAGAAGTCAATAAACTTCTCAGTAAAGACCAGACAGTAAATAGTTCACACTTTGTGAATCAAGAGGCAAAATCAAAGATATTATTTGAGTATTTATACAACAAGAGAGAAAACAAATTCCCACCATTTTTAATTGATAAAATTCAATATATAATCATCAAGTACAATTATTTGGAATACAGATGTGTTAATGAAAAGAATAAAAATTGGCAGGGGGAACAGGAGGACAATATTTTACTTCATTGTTGTTCAAAGTTAGTATTCCCTATCGTCAAACATCAAAAATGTTCATCTGTAAAAACTCAAGCCGTGGGCTCCATTTGACCAGAGGGCCATAGCTGACTGATCCCTGCTTCAAAATGTACCCAGAGAAAGGGACCAGGTCTAGACTATTTCAGGGAAGACCTGCTGGGACTGTGTACAGGTGAGCTCAGCACCAGGGAAATGGTAGGTGTTTAAGGCCATGTGTCTCCACCCAGCTTTGCAGAAAGGATACATTAGAACCAGCTCCAGAAATGAAAGGTATTTGATGTGGCCAACTCCATGTAGCCAATCTGAATATGCACACGGATGTGATCTGAAAACCACGTTCTCCACAGCTCCTGACCCTGGTGGTAGGAAACTGGCTCCCACACGTGGCACCAGCAAGGATTTCTGGTGCAACACTCCTGTGGCCGGGCCAGATGGCAGCTACACAGGGCCACAGTCCTCCTGCTCCAAGCTGTAACTGGGAATGCACGGTATCCTAAATTCTGTTAACCTACATTCTGTGACCTCAGTGAAACTTTCTCCATAATCAGCGAGAATAACAATGCATGTGAAAAGAGAGTCCTCTGCCCAGTGTTTGAAAATTAAAAGGTAAAAAGCACATCAATGGATAAAGCTATTTAATGAATACTCTTATTTTCTAAATCTGCTGTTATCTTTCAATCAATACTCAGTTCCAAAAACTAAAAAAAACACCATCTTACAAATTTAAAAGAGCTTAGAATAATCATGATAAACACATCAAGAGGCAGTGGTCAAAGAAAATGACTATGCAGGAATTTTAGGCTCATCTTCACCCAGTTCATCTTTTTCTACTGAAAATATTCTATAGTAACAGTCAATCACAAGAGAAATATAATTCTCTATAATGTTTTTCAGGTCTATAATGTCTGAAAAGCTTAGGCCACTAAGAAGAGCCATAAATGCACTTTATCGTTGGTTAGAACCTATCACCTGATTTCAATAATGGTTAAATAAATAAATAAATGCCACTCCCTTGCTTGGCTGGCAGACCTCACAATTTGTGGGAATCTTGATGCAAGTTCTCCACCTAGTGGATATCCCCAAAACATGTGTAATAAAATAATTGCATGCGCATGTGGGTTATGATAGAGATACAGAGACAGAGATACAGAGTCAGCAGCATTCTTGTATCCATCAGTGACATCGCAGCAAATGTTCATTTTCCCCCTTTTCTGTTTCCTCTTCCTTCCACGCCTCTCCCTGTCGTTGGCCAGGTTCCCCAGGAATAACTCAGGACAGATGCTTGCTGGCTGGACATCATTGGGGATTGCTCTCAGGAACGACACTACAAAGGAGTAAAGGGAACAGCACTGAGGAGAGGAGAAGGGCAGAGGGTGACCCAGGTGTCAGACATGCCCCACCTGCCCCTGAGTGCTGGTTGGAGGGGTGTCGCCACATCAGGGCTCAGCACAGGTCTTGGCTGGGCACTTGCAGTGCAGTAGCCTTGGTGAGACACAGCCACACAGCTGGGTGCATGTTGTTACCACCAATCCTGCCACAAAGGCTACTCTACCTGCAGGACAGCACTGGGTGACCCAGGCTGAGGCAGGCCGGCATGAGCTGAGTGAGCCAGTCCCTACTTGTTTGCTTAGTGCCTCATGCAGGGTGGGCAGTCTCTCTAAAAGGCTCTCCCAGGAGAAACCAAGCCCTTCACATTCACTGCCCATCTCCCTGCTTACCTGCTTCTTTTCCAGACCTGCTTGTCCCCACTGGTCCAGGCTTTCTCCGTACAGGCCTCTGACCAACCAGCCATGCCATCTGCCACTGCTCATGCATCCATGTGCCTCAGGCCGTTCTCCTTACGTGCTAAGTGGGTGGTTGGATGCACCATGCAATTCACTGTCCCTTAGATGTCCCCTCCCCTCTGTCTTTCAAGGTCAGCCTGAGTGGGGCTGGAGCACACAGCAGTCTGGCCTTAGCTTGCACCTTATTCCCCGCTGACCCATCTGTGATCTATGCTTGGCCTTTCTCTTCCCCCATCAGCTGGTCATAAGGGACCCCTGCTGGCACCATACAAACATGAGCATGGGCTAGGGGACGTACCAGTACCCCCACGATGGATAAAATGGGGGTCTTAAATTCCACCTGTACCTCAATCTGGTTCTAGTACTATCACACCAATGTGAGCTAATGAAATGAGTAATTCAATGAGAATAGGAGAGAAATAAGAAATGACTGCAAGGAACAAGCAACCACATTGAAGGATGTACCTGAGAAAGTGGAAGAAGGAGCAGAGAATCAAACACTTCCTTCACTTGCCTTCCACACATGACACTGTCTGACTTTCCACTGGTCTCTGCTCTTTCTCAGATGCCCTCCGTTCCTCATTTCCTGGACCTCTAAGCTGTGGTCTGTGATGACCCAGAGCCCAGTCCTTGAACCACTTCTCTTTCCTTTCCACACTTGGAGACTTCTACCTAATCTCGTGGCTTTAATGCCTTCTCTATGCTCTAAGTCTCAGACTTAAATCTACAGTTCAAACCACCCGTCTCCCAGACTGGCTTACCCCACTGCCTGTTCACCACCTGAATTCAGATGACTCACAGCATTCAATCTCAACATCTGGAGCGCCACAACTCAGCTGTTCACAACTAAGCTTCTGACACTCCAGTCTTCCTTACTTCAGGGAACATCAATTTATGTGTTCCCAGTAGCTCCGGCCAAAAACTTGGAGTCATCCTTGACTCCTTTTTTTCTCTCACCACCTTCATCTGATCCAGAAGCAAATCCTACTTGTCAGCAATATCTCTAAAGCACGTTCAGAATTCAACCACTTCTTACCACTTCTGCAGCAACCACTGTGGTTCAAGCTGCCCGCTGCTCCTGGCTTACTACTGCATTGAATGGATCTCCTTGTCTCTTCCTGGGACCCTGTCTACCACTCTCTCTGGCCTCTTCATTCCTTGAACAACACAGGCAAGGCCTTCACCTTTGCCCTCCCACTCTCTGGATCTCTGCACCAGAAGACTGCATGCTTCCCTCCACCACCTCTTCCAGGTCTTTATTTAAATGCCACCTTTTCAGAAAGATCTTCCCTATAACACCAATTTAAAACTGAAAAACAAAACAAAACAAAAAACCCAGCTCTAGCCATTCTCCTCTGTAGTGGATTGAAAAATGGTGGGCCCCCAAAAGTTGTATGTACATCATAATCTCCAGAATCTGTGGGTGTGTCTTTCTTTGGGAAGAAGGTCTTTGCAGATGTAATTAAATTATGAGTCTTGAGATGAGATCATCCCGAGTTACCTGCATGGGTTCTAAATTCAATAACAAATGTCTTTTATAAGAGACAGAAGACACAGAAGTGGAAAAGGCAATGTAAAGATACATCACTACCCAATATAAAAGTTATTTATGCTATTTATTGACTCTCTACCCTACTAACCTATAAGCTATGAGAAGATAGAAATGCTTTTTTATCAGTTTTGTTCAGTGCTATATTTCCGGAGTCTAAAACAGTGCCTGGTTCTAGTGCCTGCTGTGTTTTTAATAAATGTTAGTATTTTTGATAGATGAATAAATGAATGAATGGTGGGTCCCCAAATGTGCCTGAGTGAATAGGAGAATGACACATCTATGAATAAAAACAGGGAGTGAAAGAAAGAAATCATAATTAGAATTGGGATAGTTTCAGTAGATAGTTTCAATTTAAGACTTGTTCAGTTTGATGTGACAGAACTAAAAGTAGAAATGTATACTCTTCCATCAACTTAGGGTTTACTTAGCCAATTCCAAAAGAGTGGAAATGTTGCTCCATTATATGAATAAGATAATTAATAAGACCACTTTGAAATATTATTTGAAATTTGATAACACTGTGGAAGTACAATGACAATGGAAATATGACTATGCAACAGACCCTCCAACATGCCTAACAATTGCATGTGTTCATGGTAAGTTTGAGACACATGGTAAATTGAAATGACACATGTTGCTTAAGTAGTTGTTCGCTGGAAGCAGAAGTGTCTGGACTCTGATGGTAACCACTTTGGGCACCTCTTGTAATTGCAGAAGTCAAATGTCACTTGTATTCATCTTTTGTTATCAGTAGAGGTGTATATTGAATATTATAATTTTAATACAGTTTTTTTCTTTCTTAAAATGTGTATACATTTTATGGCACCCTTTTTATATGGACAGATCATTTTTGACAAAGGAACAAAAAATATACGATAGGAAAAAGCAAGCCTCTTCAGTAAATGGTGCTGGGAAAATTGGAAAACCACATGCAAAAGAATGAATCTAGACTGTGAACAGTTGCCATGTACCAAAATTAACTTGAAGTGGAAAAAAGACCTCCACATATGACCCAAAACAATAAAGTGAATAGAAGAAAACATCGATACTAAACTTACAGACCTTGGGTTCAGAGAGGACTTTATGAACTCAACCTCAAAGGCAAAGGATATGAAAGCAAAAATAAATGAATGGGACTTTATCAAACTAAAAAGCTTCTGCACAGCAAAGGAAACTGTCAACAAAGCAAAGAGGCATCTGACCAAATGGGAGAAAATATTTGCAAACAATGCCTCTGATAAGGTACTAATATCTCAAATATATAAAGAACTTGTACATCTCAACAACAAAAAACACAAATAATCCAATTAAAAAATGGGCAGAGGACCTGAACAGACACTTCTCCCATGAAGACATCAAATGGCCAACAGATATATGAAAAAAATGCTCAACTTCACTAGCTAATTATTAGGGACATGCAAATCAAAGCCACAATGAGATATCAGCTCACACCTGTTAGAATGGCTATAATCAACAAGACAAGGAATAACAAGTGTTGGAGAGGCTGTAAAGAAAAAGGTACCCTTATACATTGCTGGTGGGAATGTAAATGGAGACAACCACTATAAAAGACAGTATGGAGATTCCTCAAAAACTTAGGAATAGAATTACCATACTACCCAGCAATTCCTTTTCTGGGTATCCATCCAAAATATTTGAAAACCTTAGTCCACGAAGATATATATATGCACCCCAATGTTCATTGCAGCGCTGTTCACAGTGGCCAAGTCATGAACACAACCAAAGTGTCCTTTGACTGGATAAAGAAGTTGTGGTACATTTACACAATGGAATAGGACTCAGCTATACAAAAGATGAAATCCTGCCATTTGCAACAACATGGATGGACATTGAGATCATTATGTTGAGTGAAATAAGTCAGACAGGAAAAAAATCAACAACCATATGACTTAATTCATATGTGAAATATAAAACTAAAAGTAACAAAGAAACAAAAACTCATTGATACAGTCAATAGTTTAGTAGCTACCTGAGGGTAAGGGTGGGGGTGGGGAGGGGGCATTACATACATGGTGATGGAAGGAGAACTGACTCTGGGGTGGTGGACACATAATGCAACACATAGATGATATATTGTAGAGTTGTACACCTGTAACCTATGTAATTTTTACTAACCAATGCCACCCTAATGAATTTAACAATAAAAAAGAAGAAAATACGTAACTAGTGATTCAATTTTAAATATAACCCCTTCAAAGTTTCCTTTTAGCCAGCTTCTCTTGCACCCAATATTTTATTATTGAAGACAAAATTGACTTATTGATTAATTGAGAGACTGATTTCAACTCCAGTACTTTCTCCTTTATATCTACAGAGGTAATGCTAGTGATCAGGAAAGCAGCCAACATTCAAATTACAGAAAGAATAAGGGAAGAACAATAGCTCTAGAAAACTTCAGAGATCCCAGAGAGAAGCTGACATCAGCACTGGCCTCAGATGACAAGGACACCCCAAAGAGCTGACCACTACCTGAGCCTCACTGAAGGAGGCAGGCTGACAAGAGCCAGTGCACATGTGCTGTTCCCACCACGACCAACTTTCCTTTCCTCACCACTTCCTGCTCCCCATTTAATGATGTGTCCACTGGTGATATTTTCCAAAACAATTTTTGCCATGCTCCCCTTGCTTGGGGGGGGGGGGGAGATAAAAGTTATACAGAATAGTTCATAGCTATTAAAAGTGGAATCAATCTCACCTCACCCCCCTACTCTTTAAGATATAATCCATGTCAGAGTCAGTGTTGTTGATTTTGCCGGCTTTGGAAAGCCTCAGTCATATCCCTGCAGAGGCCCTAGTGCCCAAGTTGTCGTTTAGTCGCCGCCCTTTCACAGATGCCTGTTGGGCGGCCATAGAGGGGCACTGTGAGCAGGTTCCACGGGGAGCACCAGGCAGCCTGGTCCTCACTCTGTGCCATCAGGCAGCTGGCAACTGAGCCCCCACGTGCCAACGTGTTTTTGAAGAATTTCAGAGTGGGTAAGTCCTCATAACATTTGAGAAAATTAGCTTCATGAATGAAATCTGCATTTGATATTAATTTCTTTTGAACATTGAGTGATGAGATGGAGTATATCTTCTTCCAATATGTGGTGTACACTTTATATCTCAATTCTCTGACATATAATCAAGATGTGTCCTATGTTTTGAGTTCATTTTCATTCCAAAATTAAAACAAACTGAAAAACTGGAATTACTCTAAAATATTGTATTGTTCACCATGAATGTTAGATTACAATTGCATATTCCATATTCACGCGGCTTTAGGCTAGTTTGTTGTTATTAATATCTCCTTCATGACAAAGATATTTACATAAAACCTCTAGGGCCTATTGTAGAAGAAAAGCAACTTTTTTCCCTTATTTATTTATTTATTTATTTTTTACTGTTTTGAGAGAAGATGTGAGAGTCAATGAGAGTCAATGAGAGAGAGAGAGAGAGAGAGAGAGAGAGAGAGAGAGAAAGGGGGAGGGCCCAGAGCAGTCTCCATAGTGGTATATCATTAGCTGTGACATGGTTTCATTCCACACAGGTGGATGTGGGGCCGCGTGGGGCAGGAACAGAACTGGGGGCCTCCCACATAGGAGGTGAGCACGTTTGCCACTGAGCCATCCTGGCCGTTACCAGTTGCACAGGCTGGGGTGGAAATTAAACCCACGACCTCAAGACTGAGAGGCAAGCTCTCAGCTGAAGAGCTATCCTGGCATCTCCTAGATAGAAATCACTTTTGACATCACAAAACATTTTTAGCTAGAAGTAGTCAGTGTACACTGCTACTGCACTCGTACCCCACTGGAAAGACTTTATAACACAGACTGGATGAGATATAAGATCCTTTGTGGATTGTAGAGATAATTTATATATATATATATATAATTTTTCATATATGTATATACAGAGAAATCAATATATAATATATAGGAGTCTATGTATAATATATAGATATCTGTTTTGTGAAAAATACATATGGAACACACCTGACTTTCCAAATAAGTTGTAGCTTTATTATTATAAATGTTCTTCATATACACAGGGCAGAATTTTGAGTCCTCTTTCTAATAAACATTATGCTTTTGATCCACTGGGAAGCAAGACTGTGCATTGATAAGTGGACAAATCTGTGGAACAGGGGTTACATGCAAGGCACTGGGAAGGACATACTCAAATTTTGCTGGTGCCAGCGTTCAGGGCACGCCCATTGAAATGACTCTGGACCTGTGGACCTTGAGTTTCTTTCTTCTGGGCATTTGCTAAATCACACCAATTCACACAATAGCACTAATGGGTAGCAATTAATGTGTTATTTCTTAAAGAGCATTTGTATGTTTTACAATTCATGACTCCCTAATTGGCAGGAAGACAGGAATCTTCCAGCTATCTGCCAGTCTAGAGATTTTTTTTTTTTTTTTTTTTGCTTAAGCAAAGGTAAGTCTTTTATTTTATTTATTTTTTTAAATTAGTTTCATGTGTACAAAAGAACATAATGGTTAGACATTTATAGACCTTATATAGGAATAACCCCAACAGGTCCATTTCCCATTTGACACTTTACATATCTGTCATAATACGATTGACTATATTCCCTGTGCTGTACTCTACATTCCGGGGCTGTCTGGAAACAATCCAGCTATAAATGCCTCTGTTTTTCATATTACATGACTAGATAGTTTCTGGACAGCCCTTCTGTATTTTATATATTTTGGAGATAGAGATTTTATGAGCCAGGACACCTCTAGCCCTCCCGGACTTCAACAGAGTCTGACAAGAACGCCACTACAGGCACATCTTTCTAGCACAACCAGGACATCTTTCTCATAAAGGAGATGTTAATAACAACACAGTAAAATCTGTACAGGTTGTGCTGGAAAGAAACTGTAATACCTAACTGGGCACCTTTGGATTTTAACAGCTGTGGTTTATGAGAGACTTGGGAAGGGGGCTTATGTTCCAAGTGCCTTTCAGAAGGTATCACCTCAAATTGGAGTTTCCATTCTGTTCCAACATTTCTTTCCAGCACAGCCAGGGCATCTTTGTCATAAAGGAGATGTTAATAGTAACAAAGCAGCCTAAAGCCATATGAAATATGCAAGTGCAATCTAACACTCCTGGTGAAAAATACAATATTTCAGAATAATTTCAGGTGTTCAGTTTAACTTTGGAATTAAAATGAACTCAGAAGTAAAAATTAGACACTCATGTTAAAAAATACAATATTTTAGAATAATTCATTTTTCAGTTTGTTTTAGCTTTAGAATTAAAATGAACTCAGAAATTAAAAAAAAATAGAAAATGACTTGATTATATGTCAGGGTATTGAGATTATATGTCAGGGTATTGATATTGAGATATATCAGACAGTGTAAGAAAATACACTGCATCTCATCACTCAATGCCTACCAGAAATTAATACTAAATGCTTATACTGAGAACTGGCAAGCATGAGCTAATCTAAGATGACAGCAACCTCAATATGTCTAAATTTCACTCTGCTTAAGTGATGGGTTCAGAGCTTGGAATTAGCCTCTTGGATCAATTTCAAGATGACCATCACTTACTAAATCTTAAATCTGTGCCATCTAAAAGTTTTTATTTTCTCTAAACTCTATGTCTTCATTTATAAAATGGGGGTAATATTGCCAGTGGTTTTGTTAGAATTCAGAGCACTGGTGTTAAAGTCTCAATGCAGAGCCTCAAACATAGAAAGTGCTCAGTAAGTGGTAGTTATTATCATTTTATTTTATGAGTTGAGGCCAGTTAGTTCTGGAGTCATAACATGTCAGACTGGAAGGGACCTTCAAGGTCCCCCAATCCCATCACGACTTTCCAATACCCAGTTAAGCTGTGGTATTTGCAGGATACCTTCCAAGATACCTAACATTTGACATAAGTGTCCATGTGGACTATTGCCAATAAAGGGGAGGAGACGGGAAAGTGGTATGGAGTGACCCTTGCTAAAATGAGTTGTAAAAATATATAGCCTGATTTTTCTTGAACGACTGGTTTTCTAAGCATAACAGTGTAGCAAGTCATTCTACTAGAACAGAATGGGAACTCCAATTTGAGCTGATACTTTCTGAAAGGCACTTTGAAAACAACCCCCCTTCCCAAATCTCTTATAAACCACAGCTGTTAAAATCCAGAGGTACCCAGTTAGGTATTAGAGATTTCTTTCCAGCACAACTAATAAATGAGAGGCTGCTCTAAAAACCTCGGCACGCCTCGCCTAAGCCTGGGACTTGTGCTGTGACTCTCAGCTGGTTCCTGGCGCCGATAGAGATTGTCATTGAGGCATTGAAGGTTACGCCAGGAATCACAACATTGCCACCTGCATTCTGGCTGGGAGTGACAAGCCTGCCAGGAACAGGCAAGGCAAGCCTGTGTGTCCTTCCCCAGTGCCACAGGAAGGAGCACACACTCCGGTGTCCGATCCACCTCCCACCCGCGATGTGACCTTGGTCATGAGTCACTGCTCTTCCTGAGCCTCACTGTTTCACTTGCCAAGTGGTAACAAGTGTGATCACCTGTCTTCCTCACCTGATTATTATGGACTTCAGTGAATTTCATTTTTATAAAGTGTTTTTATATCCTTGGTAGGACATTGGTACCCCGTATAAGGAAAAAGCCATGATTATTATTGTCCTCAGAGCTAAAAGATACTTTTTCAGGCTTACTTGTAATACAGTTGTAGTATCTAACGTTTATATAATGCTTTTCGTCACGTGCAGACAGTTAAAGGTTTATGATTTTGAAATATGAATTTATTGCTGCAGTGGCTTTCTCTGAAAGGCAATGGGCTTCAGTGTAACCAGTTACAGTAACGAGTTGCTCCAAAGATCCGCAGCACGGATGGCCGGAGCTGGCCTCTGCGTCTGTTCACTGAACAGTCTCCCTTTGACCAAAAGGATTCTCATTGTAAGGCAGCTCCCAGCCTCAGCTGATGTCAAAAGCCCATTTTATCCTGGATGAATTATTCTCGTAGATCGTGCCCACACACATTCTGTGACAGATAGGGCCGGGGCTAGCTCTGCAGATGTCGCAGCCAGCACCACGGTCCCTTTACCTCACCGCACTGACTTGGGTATCTTTCCAGAGACTCACACAAAGCTCGATTCAGAGTTTGCTTTTGACTGACGCACACTTGGCCTGCAGATGGGCGGAGAGGAGGAAAAAGGCATCCCAGTGTTTCAGCATTCTCGCCTGGGAAGGCTTGGGAATTCCTGCCTTATTTACCAGCTTCCACTGAGGCTGAAAAACAATTCAGGAAGTCGCCAATGGTTTCATTCATGCTACAAAACTGGGTTAATGAGACTCTGTGAGCAAAACCATCAATGCACAAAAAGTCAGGAAATCCAAGATTGTCACTCCCACAGCCCGTGGAGGCCTGGCACACACAGGTGACTCTGTGCCCCTGCTCGCGCCCTGAACCACGTCCTTGCCAATGTGCAGAGCCAAGATGGACCCCATCCTGGAGGGTCTGACCACCTCAAGGGATTGGGTCAAGGGAGAAATGGCCTCTACCTTCATTGCATTACAATCGCAACTCTAAAATTATTCTTTTGTTTTTAAATCAACTTTTTGCTAAAATATCAGATGCTGACTAAAAAGTATGCATGTGGTAAGTGAGCAGTATCGTGGACTTCTACAATATGAATACACCCATGTAATCAGCATTCAGTCAAGACATGGAGCATTACCAGCATCCCAGCAGCCCTGGACACGACACCTCCCAGCCTCTCATATGATGACTAAACCAGATGACAAAAATCAACAGGGGACTACGGTGCCAATAGATTCTGAGACTCCAGAGGAGATTAGAAAATCGTATGTGAAAGTGTCTCCTGAAATTGAGCCGTTCTCCTAAGAACACTGACTGATATTTCCATCACTAGAGTTTACACCCAGCACGGCAGGATAAAGGATGTGGTCGCCAGGAAAGATGTCACAGTCTTGTCCTCAGAGACGGGTGTAGAGCACCAGCGTCCTTCCTTCTTGTAGGCAGAGAGAACCACTCCTCACTTAACAGCCTGCCTGTTTAACAACCAGAGACTTAGGACCAATTCTCCAGCACCAGAAATCCCCTTTCTCAGTCTGTGTGAGTCTTGGGAATCCTCGCCCTCAGTCTTTGTCTCGTCCCTGTAGTCAGTGTTCACTCCACAGAGCGTTCACAATCACGCAAGACCACATATTTCATTTACAAGTGTGGTGCTGCAGGATATCTATTGAAAAATACGTACCCTATGGTACCAGGACACACCACAAAACATCCTCCTTTAAGCTCACTTATCGACCAATTTACTCACCAACCTAGTTGTAGGAATGGAACTTGGTCATTAAGTGAGGAGTGCCTATACTCCTGGTAGAGGAAACGCATATAACAGATGTTCTTGCTAAGGATGCACCTGAGAAGCCCTAGGGGGTTGGGGGGTGAGTGCTGGGCCCACCCCAGGCCTCTGAGTTGGAGCTTCTGGGCATCAGGTCAGACCACAGAGATCTCAAAAACTTTCCCAGGAGATTGTGAGGTGCAGCCCCACATAAGAACAACTCTCCCAAACTGGTATTTGTCTTCCTCTCGCATTAAACAAAAACCTTCTGAGCTCCTTCTCTTTGACAGACAAAAGAAGTCCAGGAAGATACAGGAAGGGATGAGGAGGGGGCTCAGGTGGGTGTCTCGCCTCCCTGATTTTATCTCAGCTGGTTCTGCCCAATCAGTCGCTGCTTGGCTACAAGAACCCACAGCACCAAAGCTCTGCAGCTCCTGACCTCACAAGGTCAGTTCCTTCTTATAAGTTGCATGCATCTGAAATGCTCTTTCCTCTCATCCACACAGCCATCTCCTACACATTCTGTAAGATCCAGATTAAATGTCCCCAGTCCATATCCATTCCCTGACCCAGTCCTTTCCTGTACCCGCTAACGTTCTATCAACGGCCCCTTCCACTCCTACCACACCATGCTATGATTACACTTTGTAGTGCCTGACCCCCTGAATGCACAGACCTCCTTCTTTCCACCTCTGCCTTTGTGGAGCCAAGGTGGAAGTTGGGACCTGCTAAACAGGGGAAGCTGGGATGGCTCAGCAGGTTAAGCGCTCGCTTTGTAGTCCCAGAGACCGAGGATCGAATCCCGGCCCCAGCTCCAGCCCAGGTGGACCCACATGCCTAACTGGGGTGTGCCTCCAGTTCAGTTCTTGCCGGGACCTATGTGGGAGCCCCTGGCCCAGTTCCTGCCCAGTTCCTGCCCTGTGCAGCCCTGTGCCCACCTGTGGAGTGAAACTATATGGAAAACTAATGCTGTCAACTATGGAGACTGCTCTGGGCCCTCCTTCTCTCTCTCTCTCTCTCTCTCTCTCTCTCTCTCTCTCTCTCTGTCAAAAAACAATCAAAATAAATATTTAAACAAATAATGAATGGATGGATACTTGAAAGTGCTTTGTAAAAAGCGAACTCTTCTGTGTCCATTCATTCCGTAACTATCGCACACAAATGGCTACCGGGAACTCACATTTCTCTTTTTTTTGCCTAGACTCTCATCCTTCTTACATTCCAAGTACCTAGTCAATTCTTTGCCATGTCAACAGGAACTAGATACACTATACCTGCACTATGTAATTGTTAGTGAAATTTCATCTTGTTTTAACATCATCATCTCAGACTCACTTCCAAAGTCTGCATTCTAACAGGCTTCTGCCTCTCTCCTCCTCTCTTTTTTTAAACACCAAAAGCAAGTAGGAAGCAGATAGAGCTCTTGGAAATAACAACTAGAAACTGTGCCTGAGAACTGCCCCCCAGAGCACAACGGCATTGAGGCCAATTCCTTGTCTACATTGCCATTCAGTGGTGGTTCAGTTCCTGCCAGGTATATATACATAGCAGTTGATTTCTTGGGAAGAATAAACAACAGCCAAGCGAGGCAGATGTGATAAGCTGGCACCGTGCTTTTGCACTGGAGAGGGTCATTTCCTCTACAGAGGAAATGCTTTGGGATACTAGCATACGAGGCCTTTCCTACATTTCAAGAGCAGCCATGTGGCAGAAGCATAGCCAAAACAGGCATTTGGGTATGTGGAGAAGGTGGAGTAAAAACTGTAAAGTTAGAGGACAAGACAATTGAATGGCTGGTGATAGGGGATGTTACATAGGATGTTCCTACTTGTGAGGAAGCCAGGATGGAAACAGTTCAAGAAAGCATGTAAATATCATTATTAACAGTGTATCAGAATTTCATAATGTTAGAAGAATTCCAGAAATAGACAGACTCTCAGAGACCATGAAAATCAAGCCTAAACCCTTATCCAGAGGCAAACTGGATTACCAAGACTAACAGTGAGCAACTTTTGTACCAGAGTCAATCATGATATACCCACCAAAGTAGTTAGATTTCAGTGTTACCAGAAGACCCATCTATCTCAGTCTTCCCACCGAGTGTCTGTTATGATGTCTCATATATTCGCACTACCTATTCATTCTTTTAGTAAAGTAACTGTGTTTCCAGAAAGAGCACATCGAAAACAAATCTGTTTTCAAACTGAGGGACAATTTACAAAACATGGCCTGTACTCTAAAAGTACCAAAGTCATGAAAGGAAAAAAAGAAGAGAAGGAAGAGGAGGAGGAGGAGGAGGAGGAGAAGAAAGAAAGGAAGGAAGGAAGGGAGGAAGGAAGGAAGGAAGGAAGGGGAAGGGGAGGAAAAAAAAAATGCTGAGGAATTATTCCAGATGAAAAAGATTAAAGAGAACTGACAACTGAATGAAATGTAGGACTCGGGACTGGATCCTGGATGAAGAAAGATTATATTTATTTCCCTATAAAATACGTAAGTGAAATGGTTGGCAAAATTTGAATAAGTTCTATAGTCTAGATGTTAGTATATTGTGAATTTCCTGATTTGGATCCACTTACTCTGGTTCTGTTGGAGAATGTCCTTGTTTTTAGAATACACACACTGAAGTGTTTAGGGGTAAAGGAGCATGTGTCACACATTAAAATCATCCTTGTGAATCTTGGCAGAAATAAGGTTACAACTGTGATCAAACAGGAGGCACTGGACAGCCAGAGTAAGGCAGCGGCCCCATGTGCCGAGCAGGATTCCCCCTTCACCCAAAGTAATAAGCAAATCGCTTAGCATCGTCACTGTCTTCTGTTTCTTTGAGGTTGCTAAGAGAAATACTAGCAGCCTACACTTACTGAGACCGTTTTCTGTGCCAGGCACTGTTTCAAGCACTCTATGTGCATTAACAACAATCTACTACAAAGGAGAAGGCAACCACAGAGAGTGAAGTAATGTGCCCACGATCACACAGCTGAGTAGCAGTCACAGCCAACCCTGAACGGCTACCTTATACCGCTATCTTATCTACTCGTGTTTCCATGGAACCTAAGTGATATGTACACGCTAATTTAGTGCCTGTGCCCTGGGAAATGCTCAGTAAATGTTAGCTAATCACCATATCAACCTCATCAATGACACCCTGCAGTACACCTCATTGTGAAGAAGTCTAAGTCCTCAGTGGTTCCTTTTTTTACTAAATCTTTTGTAGAGCTTCATCAAATAATGTAACCTGTAAGCTAAACATCACATATTTCAAAAGGCTAAGGAAAACTTAAAGATATAATAAAATAAATGAATGTTGTTTTTGTCATAACAATTGATGACTTATAGCTTGGTTCCATAAAAATTGGCTGTGTGATTCATTTAGTCAGGGAGACATTTTTGATACTATTTGGATTACTTCCATAGAACACCCTAGAGCCATGAGAAGAAAAACAAAAGGTTTTTATTCAATTTTAACTATGGTATATATATTTTAAGCATGTAGTTGAACTTTTCTCCAGAAATTATGTTAATATATCTTGTTTAGTAAAAGATACTGGATGCCATTCAAACGAGATGTTACTTCACAAGTCACTTTCTATTTTGTTTTTTAAAGATTTTTTTTAGTGCCTTACAGAGTAGTCTTTCATAGTTTTCACTAGGTTGGTGTTGATGCCGAGTACATGGGCCATCCAGTCATGTCTACTAATTCAAAAGGAGCCTCTTTAAGATGGCAATGTTGCCATAACAGAGTACCACAGATAGGGTGGCTTCAACAACAGAAATGTATATTCTCATAGTTCTGGAGGCTAGAAGTTTAAGATCAAGGTGCTGGCAGGGTTGGTGTTTTCTGAATCCTCTCTCCTTGGCTTGCCAATAGCCATCTTCTTTTTTCTTTTTCTCTCTTTTTTTTTTAGATTTTTTTTTTTTATTGTTTGAGAGAAGATGAGAGAGGGAAGGAGAGAGAATGAAGGGGGGAGGGCCCAGAGCAGACTCCATAGTTGTACATCATTAGTTGTAACGTGGTTTTATTCCACACAGGTGGATGTAGGGCCTTGCAGGGCGGGAACCTAACTGGGGGCCTCCAATACGGTAGGTCAGAACCCTCACTGCTGAGACATCTCTGTGGTTACCAGTTGCACTGGAGTTCAGCATGTGGGTCTACATGGGCCAGGACTGGGAATCAAACCCCGAACCTCACGATTGTGAGGCAAGCACTCAATCACGGAGCCTTCCCAGCATCCCCCAATAGGCATCTTCTTGCTGTGTCCTCACATGGTCTTCCTTTTGTACATGTCTGTGTCCTAACTTCCTCTTCTCAGAAGGACACTAATTATGGGGAAGCCGGGATGGCTCAGGGGGTTAAGCACTCACTTTGCAGCGCCAGGGACCGAGGATTGAATCCCGGCCCCGGCCCGTGCAGACCCATGTGCTGAACTGGGGAGTGCCCCCAGTTCAGTTCTCTCTCTGTCTCTGTATCTCTCTCTCTCTCTCTCTCCCCCTCTCTCTGTCAAAAACAATAAAATAAAAAAATAAAAGTTAAATAAATAAATAAATAAGAACACTAATTATATTGAGTTAGGGGCCACAATAATGATCTCATTTTATCTTAATTACCTCTTTAAAAGCCCTCTCTCTCCAAATGCAGTCACATTTTCAGATACTAAGCGTGTAGAACTTCAATAGATGAACGGTGGGCGATGGGTGGTGGGCAGTGGGCGGTGGGAATGGTGGGGGTGGGGAAGTAGAGCCCTAACAGGGACTTAGAGAAAGAGGAAGAGACCCTCCTTTTAGAGAAGTGCCTTCCAGGAACAGATATTCCTTGAAACCCACTCCTTGTAAAACGCTGCCTGTCTCTTCCGTATCAGCCTCTCTGGGAAGTAGTCCAACAGGGATTCTGTCCTAGCTGAGTTTCCAGAACCTGCTCTTGCATTTCCATGGACTCCTTCTTGATATCCCACTCAGCAGACGCTGTCCCATCTTCAGTGTAACTCTCAGTGCCCATGAATACAACACTCTTGCGCATAATATGTTGGCACCAACGCTGAATTCAACACTCAGCCAATATGGCTAAGTGACTTGGAAATAATCCATTCTCTTAATGGCTGATATAATTTTAGTACTTTATTTACTGCAAACATTGAATTTTGCCTTCAGGCCTCATAGAGAACAGCACTGACAACTTCCAGAAACATATTTGAAATGCCTCACATAGAGTACACAGCTGACTAGAAATAGTCCCAGGGTGTTGTGACAGGAAGGAGGAAAAGTAAAGGCTGTGAGACCATCAATTCAAAACTCAAGCTCACCAGGCCGATCCCAGATCTCCCTGTCCCACATCCGACTCCTGAGTTAGGACCCAGAGACCTATCATCTTGAGTCTGTTCTTAGGACCTGGCAGCACCTTCACGCCTCATTCCGATTTTCATGTCGGTGACACAGGGACTAAAATCAGAACAGCTCTTACCTTGAACTATTGTAAACAGGAAGAAAATAAGATGAAACTCCAAAAGAATTGATAAAAGTCAAAATGGATTTAAAAATACAATTTTAATTCTTAACTGCCAAAGCCAATTTAAATCCATTAACTTTGTTTTGTTTTGTTTGTTAAATTTATTGGGATGACATTAATTGATATCAATTACATTGTTTCCAGGTGTACAACTCTACATGACATTGTCTATACATCGCATTATGTGCTCACCACCCAGAATCAGCTCACTTTCCATCTCCGTGTGTTTGATGCCCCCTCCCTATCCCCCCACCCAGCTCTCCCACCCACCTCCCCCCTCACCCTCAGAAATCCATTACATTTGTTATTTTTATTCTGGTGTTGTCTGCTAGTTTGTGTCTTTACCAGATAAAAATTAAATGGTTTTCACAGTAAAACGTCTATCTTCAGTCCCATGAGAATATTTATATCTATGTTTTTATTGTCCTTAATATATCTTGAATTCTTCATAGCTCGAGACTTCCATATGTATATTTAACAGAAGATGCAAGAGTAATGGTGATTTTACACTCCGGAAGCTGGCTGCAGTACAACACATGACCACCAGGGGGAAGCATAGACCAGACGCTGCTTTGGGCTTCACTAGGCGGTGGGTTTTCTCTAGTCACAAAGTGCTCTCCCTTCTGCAGAAAAATTCTGAGGGAGCAGCGTCCCAGAGCGCCTGGTAGCCGGCCCTTGTCCTGAGAATCCCCACCCCTCCTCCTTCCCTGTGCGGTGCTGGGTGGGGACTGTGAGCTGCTGGTCAAAACTGGCTTTTTGATGAGGGGTGGGTAAGGATCCTGGGCACAGACAGCAGTATACAATGTGCAAGCATTAGAACCAGCCAGCCTTAGGTTGGCCCTGAACTCGGGTTCTCGGGCCCCAGCTCTTTCCGAAGTCTCGGGGAGCAGAAGGAGCTGAAACAGGCTTGGAGGGGGCGAGGGAGGGGTGGCACGCAGGGGCACATGCAGAAAAAACAACCCGGACCTGGAGAGAACAGGTCAGAGAGGACTTAGGAAAGGTTATTAGTGCACCAACTAGGCTTTCATATTTATGTCATTTTGTATTTTCAAAGTGTTTTAGCCTTTCATTCATTATTAACAATTCCAGACCATCGCATTCGTATTACAGTTGAAAGACTGAAACACAGAAAATCAGCACTTCAAGCAGAAAGCAGTGAGGATAAAAGCAGAAGTGCACTCTCCTTTGTACCCTGTGAAGCGCACCAAGCCTTCCCTGAGCACCTAACCTCTAGAGGCACAAACAAAACCCCAAGCTGGAACCAGAGGCCATTGGAAGCAGGTAGAGAGATGGAGTTACACAGAAACAGAAACTCCCTCTCCTGGGGCGTCCGAGTCTCTCTGAATCTGGGTGGCAACCAGCAGAACCTGTTCTGTCAACCCAAGAAGGGGCCAGGCCACCAGGGGCGAAGGATAGGAACTAAGGAAGCATCACACAGACAGAGATGTGACGAGGTCAGAAGGGCCACCGCGAGTTCCCACACAGGGACTTCGCATTCATCCCTGTGATGCTCCTGACCAGCCTGGAAACTCGGTCTGTGAGCTAATTATGGGAAATGACCTGCAGCCACGGGCAGGAGTGGGTAAGAGGATCGGTAGGTGAGGGCTGGCTATTCACAAGGGGGCGGCCTTTGATGCGAAGGGAGCAGAAAGTTTGGCCGAAACTCAACACCTCTTAGAAGTACAGATTAGTCAAGAGGAAGAAAGGAGAAGGCATTGTGGAAGTTTTCAAGAAGGAAACAAAGATGCCTGTGTTTTGTATCGCTCAGCTGCCTCAAGAAAATGTCCATTTGTTTTCTTTACACTCCTTTTACATTTTAAGTGGAATCCAGTGAATGTGTCTTTTCAGTGTTTCCAGTTTCACCGTTTTCACTACACCTCATGTTGCCATTTTAATGAAGCATCATTTTTCCAGAGGGTGTGGGAACAAAACTTATTTAATGACCTCTCAGAGCAAACACTGAGTTCTTCAAATAGTTCCTTGAATTAAAACCCCCACCCCACAATTTACTTCCTTTTTGAAACGCCAGTTTGCCAACTCCTGCAAACCCATAAACAGGGCTTTCCTTTACTCTCAAGACACAGGGCTCCTATAGAGCAGGGGTGTCCCAGCTTTGGGCTTCCCTGGGCCACATTGGGAGAAAAAGAATTGTCTTGGGCCACACAGAACATACGCTAGCACCAACGACAGCTGGTGAGCTAAAAAAGAAAAATTCTCATAATGTTTTAAGAAAGTGTACGCATTTGTGTTCGGCCCCATTCAGAGCCATCTTGGGCCGCAGGCAGCCACGGTTGGACAAGTTTGGGGTAGTTTCGGAGCCTCGGGAGTGCATGAGAAAGCCGGGACTAGCAGCCCTCGGCCGTGCCCTGGGCGGGCTCAGTGTCACAGCAGTGACCCTTGAAAGCATGGCACCCTCTGCCTTGCACTCCTGCAGACACAGGTTTAGGGGACCTAGCAGAGACCTGGGATAACCTTGGAGATGATTTAGTCCAAGCCCCGCTTTACAGATGAGCAAACTGAGGCTGGAAGAGCAAGGCATCAGAGGACACACTGGTGTCACAGGGAGAAGGGGATAAGTGAGGTTGGCCCCGTGTGGTTCCCCATACCTTGCCTCAGCATCGTTTAGGGCAGGGATGTCAAACTCAATTAAAACACGGGCCATTTGGTGCAACAGGCAAGATTCACGCGGGCCACATCACATTTACAAACGTCACTGGAACTGAGTCAGCACGTTTATACAGCCCACAGGGCCCCAGGAAAGGCACTGGGGCCACGTGTCTACTCGTCTTCAGTAGTTAAAGGGTTAACAAGGGAGTTGTGTGTACAGTATTGCCTCGATCTCCCCTAAGCGCTACTTCGTCATAACCATTTTTTCTATTTTCATTTTATTTCAGAGCATCGTGGGCCACAAAAAATTACCTCGGGGGCCTGATTTAGGGCATATTCCTGAGCTCCTTCCCAAACTGACTATCCTGGCACTTGCAGGGGTGGAGGCTGGGAGTTTATCCTTCAGCAATGCCCCACCACCATGGTTGTGATGCTAACCTTGGGAAGCGTTAACAGTAGCAGGAACAACAGGCTTAGAGGCAGACGGACCTGGGTGTGCACCCATCTCTGCTATTCACTGGCTCCGCACAAGCAGCAAGCCAATGCCGCTGAGCTCCCTTTTGGCAGCTGTATTTGGGGAGCGTGCTGTGGGGGCCACATGGGACAGTACGTAGGGGCACACTGGGGCCCCAGGCACCGGGACGCATTCAGCCAGTGCCACTTGTCATCAGAAGAGTGCTGGATTTGAGTCCCAGAGCCCCCGTTTATAGACTGTATGCACGTGGACACATCGCTTGCCTCCACTGAGCCTCAATTCCCTTTTCTGTAAATGGAACAAATGACAGCGCCTCCTCCCAGGAATGTTGCGAAGGTTGAATGGCCTGTTGTGGTGTAGCAGCGTGGTCCAGGCATGAAACACAACCACTCCAGGTCTTTCAAATAGACAGAATTCAAGGCAGGGATTGGGTGCCACAGGGGATGCAAGCACTAAGGACTCAAACAGAACGAAGGTGACTTCTAGAGACTGGCCACTGTTAAGACACAGGAAGGTGGTAGTTGTACGGAGCCAGGAGTCAGGGTGACCAGCAGGAGCTAGGACCATCCATGGTCAGGGTCGGCGAGCTCTCGCCACAGAGAAGAACTAGATGCTGCTCAATACAGAGACCAGACAGATCAGACAAGAAGGGTGAGAAAGGCCATGGCTTCTCTCCTCCCCCACCCCCCACTTCCACCCCCTGCAGTCTCCTGCCAACACTTCTCCTTGCCCAGAGGAAGTAGAAGTCAGAAGACAGAATAACCTGGGAAACGGACCTTCTGCCCTTTGTATCTACAAGTTTCAACCAAATGCAGATTCAACCAAATGCAGATTCAACCAAATGCAGATCAATATTTGGGGGGAAAAAATCCCAGTAAGCTCCAAAAAGCACACCTTAAATTTGCCACATGCCAAGTACTAGCCTGAAGCATTTGAATGCAATGATATGCAGGCATACACTGCTGTCGTCTATATGCAATTATAAACTATATGCAAATACCATGCCATTTTACATAAAGAACTTGAGTATCTGTGGATTTGGGTATCCTTGGGGTGTCCTGGAACCAATCCTCCACAGATACCTGGGGACAGCTGTAATTCTTGGAGATACAGAGCAGAAAAAACAGGTGGACACCGGGTCTGAGAGTGAACAAGCAAATGCCCAGCACACACACGTATAAACACACACACAGTCTCAGACATAGAGAGGGCATCTATTAGTGTTTGTCATTGTCGTTGTTGACAATAAAATATAATAGCCCAATGCAAAGGCTCTTGGAAAGAGAAGCTTGTGTTCATGAGAAGCCTGCCTTTCATTAGTCACATACAGACATCATTTCTGCAGGACTGGTCACCATGTGGAGGAAAAGCCCTGAAATTACAGTCCCAAGTATACTGCCTATATTAATAATAAAATGAGCTGTATGTATGAAAACGTTAGTAATATACCGTTTCATAAGGCACCACAGGATGTAATGAGATCACAGACATAGAAGTACTTTATAAACTTAAAAGTCCTATTATACAAATACAGAATATATTTGCATACTCAAAAAGGGGACATTTTCAAAAAACAGCTGTCAGGATGCCGGGATAGCTCAGCTGATTGAACGCTTGCCTTGCAACCAAGAGGTCCAGGAGTCAAATCCTGGTCCTGGCGCATGCAAACCCACATGCTGGATCGCGGTGCAACTGGTAACCGCCAGGATGGTGGTGAAGGTTCTCGCCTCCCATGTGGGAGGCCCCCAGTTCAGTCCCCATCTTGTGCAACCCCACATCCACCTGTGTGGAGTGAAACCAGGTCACAACTAATGATGTACAATGATGGAGACTGCTTTGGGCCCTCCCACCTTCTCTCTCTCTCTCTCTCTCTCTCTCTCCCCCCCTCTCTCTCTCTCTCTCTGACCTTCTCTAAAACAATAAAAAAATAAATCTTAAAAAAAAAAAAGACAGCTATCAGATTCCCTATAACCTACATTCAACATAATTACTTTTCTTCCAACTAATTTTCCAAGTTTATAACTTTCTTTTCAGGAGATCAGATCAAACACTATTTAAGCAAATACAATTAAATACATTGTTCCGTGCTATCGAAGTGATGTTTCAGCCAAAACTCACACAAGAACTACTTAGCAAACATGACAACAACTTAGTCTCTAAAAGAAGATTCTCATGTATCTTCAGAAGCTTGAACTGTCCACTTTTGCTGTTTCTGCGGAGTAGGTTGATGAAAAACAGTGCGACATAGTAATACAATAAAATACATATTGTAATAAAATCTGTTATTTGACTACTCTTTTTGTGTACATGACATGTATTATTATTTATTATATAATGAGAATTCTTATTATTATTTTGCTTTCTGAGCTGAGAATCATTGATACTTAGAGTGGTCAGCTAACTTGTTCAAGGTAGCTCAGCTTGTCCCCAGCAAAGCCAGGATCTGAACCCAGGTCTGTCTGGGTTCACAACGGGTTGCTCCCTCTGCCTTTCTATACCATTTGCCTTTGGGAGACTGCTCACTGAAAGAAATGGTTCTGTGTCATCAATTATAGTGGGAAGAGCCCCAAACTAAGGCAAGAAGATCACAGTTCTAGGCAGTGCTGTGTTTCCACTCACAAAATGACAGAATTGTTAGCAGATGAACTTCACAGTATACATTTATGTTTCACAAATCACTGATTACTTACCAGAGTTCTGATAACTAACAGGTTATTATTTTTGGCATACTATTTATGTAGAGTTAACTACATTTGGCTCTTTATAATGTTCTTTTGGTTTCTTGTTTGTTTGTTTGTTTGTTTGGTCCAAACCACTGGGCTAAGTATTGTAAAATATTTTGACATTTACCAGTCTTAATATACTTCCAAAAACCTTAAAAATTGTTCCCCCAAAGTTCTACATTATATATTCAGGCACATTTTATTTGGCTGGTTTTAACAAAGACAGTCCTGGGATAGACCTGAACTGCCAGCCTGCCCCAAGTGCCATCAATCACACAGCAGCTGGCAGGGCCTGTTTGGGGTTGGCGAGCCGGGCGTGAGGCCAGGAACCAGGACCCGGGGTGCAGAACAGCTGGGTGGCCCAAGAAAGGAGAGAAGCCGAGGGCAGGGGGAGAGACAGCCCAGAAGCAGGGAGACATGGAGCATTCAGAGGCTAGGGAGCTCCACCAATTGCTCTGGCTCCCATGCAACTTTTGAAGAAGGAAAACTAAGCTCATATTTGCAGGACTTGACACTTGCCCTAAATTAAAGACGACAGTTAACTGTCTAGATGGGAAAATTCCCAAAGAGAGGGTAACAAAGAAATGCTAGGGATCAAAGGTATTTGGAGGTGGACAACGTGACAAAAATAAAAAACCCTCATTTTCCTTGGACCACAAGATAGACAAAGGTGGTAACAATGAGGGATCCCCACCCCCCTCTGGGAACACTGGGAAAATTTTAAGGTCATCTGCCCATTTTTTAATTGAATTGCTTGTTTTTTTCTTGTTGAGTTGTACAAGTTCTTTGTATATTTTTTATATTAGTCCCTTATCAGAGGCATTGTTTGCAAATATTTTTTCCCAGTTGGTTGGTTGTCTCTTTGCTTTGTTGATGGTTTCCTTTGCAGTGCAGAAGCTTTTTAGCTTGATAAGGTCCCATTCGTTTATTTGTGCTTTTACTTCCCTTGCCATTGAGGTCAGATTCATAAAGTCCTCCCTGAATCCCAGGTCTATAAGTTTAGTGCCAATGTTTTCTTCTATGCGATTTATTGTCTCCTTTCTTATTTGGAGGTCTTTAATCCATTTTGAATTAATTTTGGTATATGGTGAGAGATCGCAGTTCACATTCAGCCTTTTGCATGTGGTTTTCCAATTTTCCCAGCACCATTTACTGAAGAGGCTTTCTTTTCCCCACTGTATATTTTTCACTCCTTGGACACCAGATATATGGTGGTGGAGGGGGAGCTGATTCTGGGAGGTAGGCACATAATGTGATGCATGGGTGATGTGATGTGGACTTGTACATCAGGAAACTATCTAATTGTTACCAACCAATGTTACCCCATTAAATTTAAAAATAAAAAAAAATAAATATTTTAAAAAAAAAAAAAGAAAGAAAGAAAATTTTGTTTCCAAAGAGTTAAACCAGTAGGTTTACACAAAATGTAAATTGGCAATTTTAAGAGACCATGGAAATGTGTTCAGACACCCAAAATGCCAATCAGGGGGACCCATGAGTCACCACAGGAAGGCCAACTTGGAGTGTGATTGTAATTAGGAAAGCAGAAACTTAGTCAACTATCAGGAGAAAGAATAAAATTCAAACCACAGTCTTATTCCACACAGAATAGATAAAGCTGAAGGTACAGAAGACAGTTGTATTCACACACACTCTAATGAAGGGAAAGGTGGAGTGGCCCACAGACCCCAGCAATACCATCAATGGACTTGAACATGTATTGCTGCTGAAACCCAACATGACTAATTATCTAAATCAGACAACTCCTTCTCTTTGCTCTGATTCTATACTCACTAGGGAAGCTTCTGATTATAATTTTATTCCCCAAAGAGAGCTACCAAGAGTAAGATAATGTGCTTGTCATGCTGGCCTAAATATCTCAGTCAAAGGGATGCTTAGAGTCCTCACTGCAGAATAATAGTGGCAATGTGATTTGTCCATCAGTCTCTGGTCACCTGGGTTAATGGAAGTCTGCTCCCTGAGAGTTGGATCCACACCCTGTGTGCTTAAATTTTTAAATGTTTGAAACTCCAACGCTGAGAACCTGACCTAGTATTAATAGTGTGGAATCTACAATGGGTAAATGTTAACTTAGGAAACATGTGGGCATAGACAAAACCAACCTTCCTTCATAACAGTCACACATTGTCACATGCCATCATGCAAATGTAAACAAATAACAGTATTAGGTATATAGATTTACTTCAAATGTTTCACAGTGTAAAGTAGCTTGAAACCTGCAAAACTGGAAGAATTATTGTCTTGGGCCAGATCTGTGTTGTAGGAAAAGGTTCAAGGTCTTTGAACTGTAAATAAATTCAGTGCCATTGGAAATTGAGAACTGCTATAGCATGGCTTAGCTATGGGAATCACAGCAACCAGCAGTATTCTACGTCCCTCCAACTACATTACCTTCAGAGCCTCACTTAGATCCTTCTGGAACTTCCATCATTTCTTAACAATTTAAACTGTGTGTACCAAAAATCCAATAGCACTCTGGCTATAAACAAATAACCCACATTTATATTAGAATGGTGATACTCAAAACATCAAGAAATAGGAGACATTATAACTAAAAAGACAAATTTGAACCTATAACAGTTTTACATATCTGTGAAGGTAGCTATCAATATTAAAACTGTAAAGGCAAACAATAGTTTAGAAAGATATTTGCAGAAATATGGCAATAAAAGAGTAAAGAAACATTTTATTTAAAACTATCCAAAATTCCTAATCAATAAATGGAAATGAGAAGAGAGAAATTATATTATATACCACACCTGCTTAAAAGTAACAAGAATACCTAGCAAAAATTAAGTACAATTGGAAAAAAAATAGAATCTCACATGCCGCAGTTCACAGCACATGTTTACACAACTCTTCCTGATTTCGTTACACATCAAGGGTAATGAAATCATTTATATTCTTTTACAACTAGTCTGACTTTAAGAATTTTATTCTAAGAAAAAAAAATTTTAAGGATAAAACTACATGCATTAACATCAGATAACCATTTTAGTACTATGCATAATAGAGAAAACTGAAAACAATCTAACTTTCCAAAAAGTGAGAAACAGTCAAGCTGGGTGTGATGCACAACTCAATAGAATGTGACACGGTCGTTTAAAATTGTAATGTTTAGTTAGATCCATGTAGTATTTGGGGAAAATGCTTAGAATATGCCAAGCAGAAGTCTGAGTGCCTGGCTTCAAGTGTATTACAACTACAGCTATGGCCATATGTGAGCGTGTGACCGAAGTCTGGGAGAGAACAGGAAACCAGGAAGCTCTCATGATGTGTCTGAAACCCAGCTCCACCACTTCCTGGCTCCGAGATACTGGCCAGTTATTTAATCTCTCTGTAACTCAGGTTTCCAGTCCCTAAAATGGGGTATGATAACAATGCCTACTTAGCAAGGTTGGTACACAGATTCAATGAGTTACTGCATGTAAAAATACTTAAGAAACTGTGTATTTTTGTAGACCACACAAAGTAAGTTCTATACACATGTTTAGTGTGGCTCATTCTTTTCCCTTCATATTATTACTTTTAATATAAATAAAAAATTAGAAAGGACACTTTTTAAAAATTCCTTCCACAATGTTTATACATTATGGTCAAAACAGTTTACATTTCTATTAAGGATCTCTCGTAGTATCCTCAAGAACATTTCAGTTCAAGGAGCACATATTATGTGCCTGTTGTATGCCCTCAGGGATCTTACCTTCAGAGATCACTCAGCTTCACAGTCCTGATGTTGTAAGCTTTGCACACCGCCTTCCCATCCCACATCACAAACACCGTTCCCTCGTATTATTGTTTTTCACTACTGTTAATACACCTTAAATATCTGCTTTATTTTTTATATTACAAGATAATATAAATTTAAACTATAAAATTATACTTTTATATAAATAGTCTTAAAGTTTATAAAGTGTGCCTCTGTGTTGAATGGGCTTCTAGTCTTTTTTTTTAAGATTTATTTTATTGTTTGAGAGAAATTGAGGAAGAGAGAGAGAGGAGAGCCCAGAGCAATCTCCGTAGTTGTGCATCATTAGTTGTGACACGGTTTCATTCCACACAGGTGGATGTGGGGCCACGCAGGGTGGGAACCGAACCAGGTCCTCCTGCATGGGAGGCATGGACATTCACTGCCATCTCAGTGGTTACCAGTTGCAGGGACCAGGCTGGAATTCAATCCCCATGCCTCCCAGTTGCAAGGCAAGTGCTCAACTTGTTGAGCTATCCCAGCATCCCTTCTATTCTTATTAGATTTGGACAAGTATAGTAATTTTAATATCCTGTCAATATTTAACAATTGTCATTCTATCCATGTATCATTTAGGTGTTAACACCTTTTTTTTTTAAGTGTGGTATTTCAAAACATGTTTAAATACCAGTATTTTCAATAACTTGTCCTTTGAAATCAACATAGACTCTTCATTCTATAATGATGCAGTGTATGTCCATTCCTGTTTCCATATTTTTAATCATTCAACGAATGTTTATTGAATATGTATTATGTACTAGACATACATAGTACTAGGCACTGGGAATAAAAGGACAGTTCCTGCCCCAAGACTTGTTCAGTCTCAAGAAGAAACTCTGATCACAATGCAAAGGATAAGAGTTATTAAGATTGTGGGGGAAGCTGGGATGGCTTAGTGGGTTAAGTGCTCGCTTTGCAGCCCCAGAGCCCAAGGATCGAATCCCGGGCCCTGCCCATGTGGACCCATATGCTGAACTGGGGTGTGCCCTCAGTTCAGTTCTTGTCTATGCAGGAGGTTCCCGGCCCAGTTCCTGCCCTGTGCAGCCCCACACCCACCTGTGGAGTGAAACCATATGGAAAATGAATGTCAACTATGGAGACTGCTCTGAGCCCTCCCCCTTCTCTCTCTCTCTCTCTGTCTCTCTCTCTCCCTCTCTGTCAAAAAACAATAAAAATAAATCTTAAAAAAAAAAAAAAAGATTGTGTCCAGGGGCTATGGAACAGGGAGTAGGAGCACAAAGCCTTCTGACTCGTCTGAAGAGAAGGAAGGCGTCTGAAGTCAACCTTGAAGGACCTGGTGATAAGCAGCCAGATAAACCTGGAAGAGCCGTCCAGGAAAGCAGCACGGACAATGCAAAGACTAAGACATTATAACAAATGTCTTTGGGGGCATGGCAAGCCCCCAGAACATGAGGTTGGATGGAACAAAGCATGGGTGGAGGGTATTAAGTCAGAGAAAAAGGCAAAGATTCCTTACAAATTCTATTAAAGACCTAGAGACAGAACCCACTGACCATTCAAAAAGATAAATAATCCTTGCGTTATGAGTAACAAATAAATGGCAATTCATAGAACAAAATACAAATGGCTAATAAACATTTTTAAATGTATACACTCACCCTCACTACTAATTAGAAAAGTGCAAATGAAAGCAACAATTAGTTAATATTTCATACTCATCAAATTGGCAAAAATTAATGTCTGAAAATACCAGATTTTAAAGATACGTTTTCATTTTTTCAATTTATGTACATACCGTATTTTATGGCATATAAGACAACCAGGCGTATAAGACGACCCCCTAATTTTACAGTTAAAACATAGGTTTAGGCCTATATTCGCTGTATAAGACTACCCCCCACTTCCGAGGCTGTAGTCTTATACAGCAAATATAGGCCTAAACCTATGCTTTAACTGTAAAATTAGGGGGTCGTCTTATACGCCCGGTCATCTTATACGCCAGAAAATACGGTATTTTCAGTTATAGACTGTTTCAGTATGAATGGCACTATTTATCACTGAGGAGCACAACCTGACCTATCTTATAATAAAAGCCAAGAAACATGAAAAGGTGCTTTGTAACAGTGTCTGTTCTATTATGGTGATTAAATGTATGGCTTTAGAATTGGCTGTCACCATCATTACTAGCTGAGTGACTTTAAGTTACTTAAACCCTTTAAGCCTTAATTTCCTTTACTGTAAAATAGGGATAATGCTTACTTAATAGCATGGTTGTGAAATGGCAGATGTAAGATGCTTCATCCAATAAATGCTCAATAAGTAACAGTAAAAATAGGAAGTAGAGTAATAGTAGTAATTATAGTAGTAACGCAGCAGTAATAGTAGCAGTAACAGAAGTAATCTATTTAGATGGGTACCTAATATTATAGCCATCCCTATACCCGAGAAAGTCTATGGAACGAATCTAGAACAAGAATACTCGAAATTCCTCCTCCACAGCCAGTCTTTGTGCTTACATTTCCCACCGCCAGAATCAAGGGGTTGAGTGGTCAGGAGCCCACTGGGAAAAGATGAGACCCTCAGCCCATGAACAATGCAGATTCTTCTGAGAGGACGTGGTGAGAAGAAATGAAAGGGGAGGGATGGGAGGAAGACAAGAATGAGGGTGAAGGTGTGGACCATTCAAGGGGTAGAAGTGGTGACATGAGAAGCCCTGTGGTGGAGCGAGCAAAGGACTTTAAAAACAAAATTCCTCATTGGTCTTTCTGCTGAATTTGGCCAAGCAATATGCCCAGCAGGATCGCTCCTGATAACCCCTAAATGCTAAAGAAAGTTAAGTTCACAACTAAGTTTTGTGTGTGAGTAGAATATCATAACCATGAAGGAAAGAGCAGGCACGAACCCAGAACCAGCCTCAGAGAGCTTGGGGTTGACTTTGAACCCTGCGGGATGTGGAATGAGCACTGGAGTTTTTCGTAACTAGATCTCAGCAGAAGGAAGTCACAATCGACATCTGTTAACGAAGCTCGTCCAACCCACAGCCCGAGGGCTGCCTGCGGCCCAGGACGGCTTTGTATGCAACCCAACACGAATTCATAAATTTTCTTAACCAATATAAGATTTTTTTTGTGACTTTTTTTTTTTTTTTAGCTCATCAGCTATCATTAGTATTAGCATAATTTATGTGTGGCCAAAAGCAATTCTTCCATGTGGCCCAGGGAAGCCAAAAGGTTGGACATCCCCGTGTGAGACATTTGCTACCTAAATTCTTTGTAGTTACCATTTATCACCCTCACCACCAAATCTAAATTCCCTGATTAACTCCTCTTCACTGTTCAGATCTCAATTTGCAAATTACTGGAGGTCTTCCTGGACTCTCCTTTGTCCAGGTTGGGTACCATACCTCTGGATCTACAATAGCACCCTGTACACCTCCCCGTCAGACCGCTTTTCACCATTATAATATGTGATTCATTGATGCTCCCCTCCAAACCCCCAAACCCCAACCAACAGACTTTAAATTCGATGAAGACGAGGACAATGTCTGTTTGTGTACAGCATTCTATTCCTAACACAGAGCATGGCATTTGGCATGTAATAGAAACTCAGCAAATCTCTGAAAGAGAAAGCAACTTGAAGAGGGAAGGAAGGAAGGAGGGTTGAAGAAGGAGGGAGACAATAATCAAAGCATGACACACTTTTTTTATAAAAAGAACAGCTCGGTTTGGTTGGCCGTGGCAGGGGAGAATCTGAAATCTGAATACTGATTCTAATCCAAAGGGCAGCCCGTTCATGACACTGTCATTTCTCATTCTGGACTGATCCTTCCCAACCATGACCACTGAGAAGAAAAGTTTCAGGAGGGTGTCCATGGTTTCTAAAGAATGTACTATTTTCCAAATCTATTCTCTGGATTAATCCATTGCTCCAGAAACAAAAACACTGGAAAATTTAGAGACAAAGATGGCAAAGAAATGTCTCCCTCACTGTGTATTTCCCCTCCCCTTGTAAAGGCCTGACCCAGCCTGGCAGTAGTCAGGGTGTCCTGGGGTTCAGGGCTAGAGTAAGATGGGTGGTGGTATTGGAGGGGCACGGAGGAGAGGTGTCCAGATTGGAGCAGCGAATATGAAAAACATAATAGTTCAAAGTGTCAAGAAGAGAGCCCAAATGGATGCCGGGATAGCTCAGCGATTGAGTGCTTACCTTGTGATTGCAAGGTCCAGGGTTCGATTCCCAGCTCTGGACCATGCAAACCCATACACTAAACTGTGGTGCAACTGGTAAATGCCAGGATGGCTCAGTGGTAAAGTTTCTTGCCTCCCATGAGGGAGGTCCCTGGTTCGGTTCTCGCCCTGTGAGGTCCCACATCCACCTGTGTGGAATGAAACCACGTCACAACTGATGATGTACAACTATAGAGACTGCTCTGGGCCCTCCTCTCTCTCTCTCTCTCTCTCTCTCTCTCTCTCTCTCTCTCTCTCTCTCTCTTGCTCCTTCTCTCAAGACAATAAAATAATTTTTTTTTAAAGAAGAAGAGAGCCCAAATTTACAGGGGGACAGAGTATTCATTCTGAGTTTATGGTTATATGGCTAAGAGTTCAGCCCAGAAGATTAGAGAGTGAATGTGAGCGGACTTTCAATGGGTGGAAAGGAACACATAATTTAAATATTATTAAACAATATTTAGTAGGGACTATTGTGTTACAGGCGTCCACAAACTACGGCCCGCAGGCCACATGCCCGCCGAAAACATTTATCCGGCCCACCGGGTGTTTTTGCCGCCGCTGCCTGTCCTGCTTAGCAGCCGACTCATCCCGGGCCCACAGTGTGCATGTGTGGACATGCTGAGGGACAGTGAACGGGCCCCCTGTTTAAAAAGTTTGAGGACGCCTGGACGTGCAACTACTTCAACCCATAGCATGTGCGGCAGGCTTTGGAGCGCCAGCCCAAATGTGGTGTGTGGGGGAATCTGTCCAGTTTCAAGCATTGGGGAATAATCACTGCTCTTTGCTCAACTCAGTTCCCTCGATAGGCTGCCACAGCCTTCGAGTAGAGGGAGTCTAACCAAACGCTTTCACAGCAGACAAAGGTGCTAATGCTTGCAGCAGAGGCTAGGCCGACATTCCAGCGCAGATATGAAGAAAACTCACCTCTCCAGTTGAAAGCTAGGGGCAGAGAGAGAGAGAACCCACTCCCCAGGGTTAAGAAACAGATGCACAGGATTTCTGGCGTGATGATTAGCAAATGGAGTCCCGACAATTAAACTAATGATCTAAGGGAGTTGCAATGCCATAAAAAGAAAAGGAAGGAAGGGAGGGAGGAAGGGAGGAAGGGAAGAAGGAAGGAAGGAAGCAAGGAAGCAAGGAAGGAAGACTCAGGTCTAGTGAAGAAGGGTCCATAATATTTCAGTTCGTGACACAACCCCAAAGCCCAAATATTTGCACCAACTGAAAGTGGAATGTTTTAAAGACACCCTGTGTCATCCCAAGTGCCACTTGCAGATAGTCCTGAAGGACACTAGACAAGGACAAGTTGGCATCAGAACCTGAGACAGCCAGATCAGTTAACCGTGAACTCACTCCACTGCCAGCAGTGATGACTAATTAATGGATGCACAAGAGAACCTGGGACCCTGTAATACATCCACAATAGAAGGCCTGAGCTGTGAGCTTACTACCAGTGACGCCTCGTCACCTTTTTCTGTTTTCTAAATGGGAGGTTTTTATTCCAATGTTTCCTCTACCATTTTGTGCCAGATATGTAAGAAGTGTTTATCTTTAAAGATTTATTTTTATTGTTTTTGAGAGAAACAGACAGACAGAGAGAGACAGAGAGAAGGGGGAGGGCCCAGAGCAGTCTCCATAGTTGACAGCATTAGTTTTCCATATAGTTACACTCCACAGGTGGGTGCAGGGCTGCACAGGGCAGGAACTGGGCCGGGAGCCTCCCGCATAGGCCCCGGCAAGAACTGAACTGGGGGTTACACCCCAGCTCAGCAAGTGGGTCCACTTGGATCGGGGCCGGGATTCGATCCTCGGTCCCCGGGGCTTCAAAGCGAGCGCTCAATCCACTGAGCCATTCCAGCTTCCCCAGTGTTCATCTTTAAATAGTTCATGAGTTGCAAGATAGTGAGATATCACATGTAGACAAAAACAAGGAGGAAATAGGTTAAGAATAGAATTCTCCCAGAAATCCTATACTCTAATTCTGAAACATATCTAAAACAAAAAACAAAAAACAAACTCTTTTCAGTGCAATGGCAGAACCTGACGTATCCTACATAAGGAAGGGGTATCACTGTATGGAAATAATATTTACATGATACAGTTAGATTGTCTTCAGTGGGGGATCTATAAATGCATGAGAAAAAGAAGCATGTCTGTCTGTGTGTGGAGAGGAGGGAGGCCCTTATAGTTCGCCCAGTTCAAACCCATCTACCCGGCTCTGGGAATGCCCATTTGCACCCTAATTTCATCGGCCAGAGCCTTGCAGCCTTTTCTGTACAAAGGGACTGCTTTCCCAAACGACAGTTGCTTGTACCAAGAGTGCACACTTGTCCCAAGCTGAGCCAATACACCCCTTCTCAGAGGCAATTGGAAGTGCAATCCGAAGAGTCCCCTGCAGTGTGGCTCCTTCCTACATGGAGGAAACAAAGCCTGAGACTCCCCTTGGCCATGCTTTCCAATATGGAGAATGAGAAGCCACGAAACCAGTTTATAGGAAGAGGAATGAGGAAGCATGCAAAGGCCAACACAGACCTGCTGTGGACTTCCATTCCTTGGTGCCAGTTCAAGCCATAAGTTGTATGCCTGCCCTTGGATTTTATGAGACAGTCCCCTACCTTTTAAACAAAACCCCCCATTATGTTTAAGCTACTGCAAATCAGTTCCCGTTATTTGTAACTAGCAGAGTCCCAAGTAGTAAAGAGAGGCATCCCAGGATTTGAGGTGTTCGTTTTTCACAAAGAGACAACTTCCCTTTTGAGACATCTGTCTACAGGAATCACCTAATGATGTAAACACAGATTGACTGAGGAGGCTTGTGACCACATGGATCATTAATTAGATCACGATCTCTCCGACCACCTTGATCCCGTTCTAGTTCTGTCCTAGAATTATAACTTCCTGGCAGAGTCTCACTGTGAAAGCAGGTCTCAGTTTTCCCCAAAACGACTTCCTTAGCGCTGACGTGAAAAATGAGTGAGGTTTTGATGGCCCGGAATAGACATCATGGGTCCCACGCAGCCAGGAACCCAGTTCAGCTCTTCATGGATGTTCTGAGCAAGTCTGCCGGCTTCAGAATTGGGTTCCAGGAGCCAGACGTCTACGTAGGAGGAAGCCGTCCAGGAAATCCATCCTGGGAGGACCGAAGGTGTCATCACCAGTGAAGCGGCGTAGAACATAGAAACCCAGAGCAGGCAAGGAAGACTCAGGTGCCTCCCAAACCAGTCTTTCAGCAGTGTAACCTGAGAAGTGCTCAAAGGGGAATTCAGTCACCTGTGCAAGACCTCATTCTTTTTGTTTGTTCGTTGTTTTACCCACACTTAGGGCAAAGCAATGGATTCAAACAAAAATAATGTGATTTCTATTTCCCAGTCTGATGGGGTCAGCATCTGTCTACTGCTCAATGTGGCAAAAAAACTGCTTGATCTTTATGAAGCGATGAGATAAACCTTTGTATAGAATCTGTATGTTTCCTTTTTAAGCAATTTTCATTTACTAATTGTGTGTCTAAGGAACGAGTGAAGTTTAATTATTAAAGTACAGAGCATTTTTTAATGACTTTGAGGAATTAATTAAGTATAGATGTTGGGGTGTTAAATAATAACCTTTTTTGATTCAGTGCAAAAATGAATTAAACAAATATGCATCCAAATTTATCTATGGAATTTAAATTAGATTTGTTTTTAAACATTGCCTGTAAATTATAATACTGAAATTTAAATACAAATGTGCATGAGTCTTCAAGATTATTTTCATCTATTTACCTGATAAATACTGACTCAAACAATAGCTATGCTAAACTCCATCAATTATCTAAGTCATCTGGTGACAGTTTAATTGGCCTTGTGTAGCTCCAGTTTTTGAGTGCAAACACTATCTTCAGATTGCTACACACAGTATTCTATGATCGTCTGGTACAACGCATGCTTTACTAGAAAGCTGCCTGCAAAGGAGGTCTGCAGAGTCCAAAATTTCTCAGATGCCTGTGACAATTCTTCTCCTGCTGTTAAAACATATTTTGCAGAATTAAAATATATTCATGGAACCAGGTCTTCTGAGTTTTCATCTTCTGTGACTGAATTTCTGTGTGCCAAGTTTTTTCTTATGTGCTTGTTTTAGTAAACCTTTTTGTATCCCCTGAGTTCTCAATCAAATGACAGCCTGCCCATCTGTTCTTCTGTCTCTCTCCTCTGTAAGTCCCCTGCTATGTTGCCAAGGCAACACTACCTGCTACGACATCATTACCAATGGTTACCCCTTTACTAGACTCCTAATATCAAATGCAACACTTGGCTTTCTAAACTGCAGCATTTTAGCCTTGGGGTTACGGGTTCTTCTCTTCCCTGCCTACTGAGGCAGGAGGACTTCTCAGGGGCCATCTTCACACCGTTTCCTTAGCTAAGAGCTTCCTTTCACATGTAAGAAACCATCACCATCCTTCCTTTCGCCCTAGCAGAGTCACTCGCCCACAAAAGCACCTAGAATTGCTGGGGATAGGAAACCACTGGCAGGAAGACACACCAGTGGTTTGCAGACTTCCGTGTGACTCAGACTATCCGGGGCTGCATTCTAACAATACAGCCTCTGAACTCTGCCCTCCCTTCATTCTGATTCAGGAACGGTGGAGTCGAATCTAAGCTTCTTTTCAACAAGCTCCTGGGTAAATGTACAACAGTGACCTAGATTTTCTAATTCAGGCAGCCCAGGATCAGATAGTTGGGCAGAGTTTTTGTAGGCACAGGACTTGGGTTACCTGCATCAGCATTGCTGGGATACTTGATTGAAAATACGGATTCCTGTGCCCTGCCTCCTAAATCAGAATCTGAGCAGGGGATCCAAATATCTCTGTTTTAACAAGCAAGCCAAGGTGGTTATGATTCCACTAGAGAGATCAACCAGAATGGATCCAAATCCCAGCTCTGCCACCTTAGTAAACATAAACACATTACAAAACAACAACTTCTCTGTATCGGTTTTATCTGTAAAACGGAGGATGATAATATCTACCTTATAAAGGGGTTGTGCACATGAACTAGACAGAAGCCATGCATTTGGGGCTATTTCTGAATTAGGCATGATCAGCTGGAGGGGATACTTGATAGAGTTCAACAAACACACTATCTAGTCTAGCCATCACATCAGAGTAATGGCAGGGTCTTTTTAAGGACACAACTGGAGGAAACTTCTTCCACCAAAACTCATGTTATAAAACTCGAACACAGTTTTAAGAGACATAGCAGAGGGCCACAGCCGTGAAGCTATACTTCCAATTATTTCAAGAATCTATTGATACACAAAGTATTTCTGTATTTATATATGTGCAACACATATATACATTTTTATTAGATAAAAATCTGGATCCTGGGGAAGCCGGGATGGCTCAGTGGGTTAGGCGCTCAATTTGCAGCCCCGGGGACCAAGGTTCAAATCCCGGCCCCGGCCCGTGCGGACCCATATGCTGAACTAGAGAGTGCTCCCAGTTCAGTTCTCACCGGGGCGAGACCCTGGCCCAGATTCTGCCCTGTGCAGCCCCGTGCCCACCTGTGGAAAGAAACTATGCGTTGGGAAAGCCAGGATGGCTCAGAGGGTTAAGCGCTCACTTTGAAGCCCCAAGGACCAAGGATCGAATCCCGGCTCCAGCCCAGGCAGACCCACATGCTGAACTGGGGTGTGCTTCCCGAATGCGGTGAGGCCCCCAGTTCAGTTTAAAAAAAAAAACCAAATAAACAAACAACAACAACAACAACAACAAAGAAACTATGTGGAAAAAACCAATGAAGTGCAACTATGGAGACTGTTCTGGTCCCTTCCCCTTCTCTCTGTCTCTGACTCTCTCTCTCTCTCTCTCTCTCTCTCTGTCAAAAACAATAAATAAATCTTAAAAAAAAAAATCTGGATTCTAAGAATTGTGTTGCACATATATCATGCCAGAAGGGGAAAAGTTAAAGAACCCCTGCCTTGGAGAATGGAGATTGACACATTTTCTGAGTCTCTGCATCCCTCCATTAGTGGGATGTTTCCTGGACTTAAGAACACCTCTCTACCTGACTCTTGTTTCCTGACTCTTAGTCTAGTTAAAAACCATTCTCCTAGGGATGCTCAGCAGGTTGAGCACTTGCCTTGCAACTGCAAGGTCCAGGGATCAAATCCTGGCCCATGTCCGTGCAAACCCATGTGCTGAACTGGAGTGCATAGCTGCTAACAGCCAGGATGGCAGTGAAGGTTTCCACCTCCCATGAGGGAGGCCCTCAGTTTGGTTTCTGCCCTGTGAGGCCCCATGTCCACTGTGTGGAATGAAACCATGTCACTACTAACGATGTACAACTACAAAGACTGCTCTGTGCCCTCCCCTTCTCTCTCTCTCTCTCTCTTTCTCTCTCTCTCTCTCTCTCTCTCTCTCTCTCTCTCTCTCTCTCTCTTTACCTTCTTTCAAACAACAAAATAAATCTTAAAAAAAAAAGTCTTTCTCCAGCTGTCATCGACCTTCCAGGTTTCTAAAACACTTTCAAAATGACATTATAATGAGGCACCATAATCAAATATGACAATTGCCTCCTGGAGGTGTGCATTGAGCATCTCACAGATTTGGGAGTGCAAGGTCGGGGCTATCTGGAGTTAGGTTAGAAGCAAAGCATAACATTCTGATTCCTCTGTTTCCAATTTCAGTGTAGCAGAGTCCTGCTCGGTTGAAGGCTGCCGTTCATCTCTAAATGACCCTCTGAAAATAAACATCTCACAGAAAGGGGAAAAAAGTCTCCTCAAAACTGGCAGTGGTGATCTTAAATACCCATAACCTTTCCCATTGATCAGTCAATCTCCTCAACTTGAGGTGGATGGAGAACAGAGAACCTGATGTTGAGAGCAACACTTAAGAAGACAATTAAATAATTGGAAAATAAAACCTTTGGGGAAGGGCTAAAGGAAATAAGATATTTAGCCTGGAGAAGAGAAGGCTGAGGAATGACCTAATTATAGGCTTCAAGTACATGAAGAATTAATCTAGAGCAGATGGTGACCAGCTGTTTTCAATTCCCATTGAATACAGTACAACAGAAAATTGGCTTAGAGGGTAATATAAAGGATTTAGAATAGATAAAGGAAGGAATTTACTGGTTTTTGAGGGTCACAAAGGTTAAGAGGAGATAGGCTCTATTAGGGAGATGACAGCCACTCCTTCGCTGAGGTTTCCAGCTCGGACTAGCTTGTTGAAGTGCACTGAAGGGGAAGAGAGCTTTCTTTGGCTGTGGTGAGGGCCAGCCCCATTCTGTGATTGTTCATCACACCTGTGCATTGTATTCACCTAGCTTCTCACGGCAACATGTTTTGTCTTCCACTAGTCATTATGATCACTCCCAGTGGCGGGTATCAAGTGCCAAGTGTATGGAGGGCATGGTGAAAGAAAACTGCATAGGTGCCACCCTTTGCCCTTCAAACATTTGCCCTTTGACAATTACAAGTATTGGCGTGTACCCCCAAGTGCCAGGCACTGATTCAGGAGTAGGGGCTAGCCATTGAATAAGACAGAGGTCTTCTCAGCAACACTGGAGACTCATGTGAGTGAGTGTGTTGGGGAAGTATAATAGCAAGGAAAAGAGGTTATCATCAGGAACTTAAAAAACACACCTACCTATCCCCTGTCTCTGTAGACTCTGTTAGGCCTTTAGTGGTGTATGGTTCTGATACGTTCTACCAAATCGTAGTCATCACCTGCAATTTGAGAACCACCCTTTTCTTTACTACAAAATGTAATAAAAAAATACATTTTCAACTGTGACCTAGTATATCCTCACAAATACACCAATATACATTCATACATATACAACCGAAAACAGTTTTCACAGAATAGTACTGTACTACCATGTTTCCATTTTATATTTTATATTTTATCCATTTTTTAATGCTGGTCAACTCCAATACATTGGATTTACAACTTTCTCATTGGTTATGAGCCAGAGTTCGAAAACCCTGATGTGGGGACACTTTAGGCTGAGGCCTAAGGGACAACAATTCATACTTTTATGCCCCAGTCACAGGACAAAATGTAGGATATGGGTCTAGACCAAGAGAAATAGGCCAAGGTTCTCTCGAGCCTCTCCAAACCTTAAACTCAAAGGGTATATATGTTCCAGCCCGAGTCATCATGGTGGAAGTTAGGGGACAGAAGTCCCAGGGCGCATAAAACATGCTTCACATCCGCTGAGGGGCTTGGGGTCAAGACAGTTGACCGATAAAGGTTATGAAGATTCAGAACCCTAACAGATACGGCATATTGGAAGTCAAGAAGACACTAAGCACAGAGAAAGCCTAGTGATACAGAGAAGGGAATATTGAATTCCAGCCCCAGCTAGGTCACTAATTAGTTCAGTGGATCTAAGCAGGTCACTTAGTGTCTAATGAGACAAAGCAGCAGAATCCTCTGCAAATGACCACAGGTGCTGCCAGCCTCTGTGGCTGCTACAGCTCAAAGGTCATTAGCCCCCCCGCACAGAGTGAGGGAGGGGGTGACTCAGGTCTGTTAGTCACCCTGACCTCTCAGCACTGCCTCCTACAACCTGTAGAGCCTTCTCTTTAAAATAGTGACTTAAGGCTAGTGACGAATTTTTAGGAATAGAGGTGAGGTCACAAAGTTACAAGTCCTGATAGGTTATCCATCACTGAGTTGCAGATGAAAAATATGAGCCACAATTTGCTCATCCATGAAACAGGGATAATTACACCCATCAGAACAAGAGCAAATTCCAGCTCACAGCTGGGTCAGGCAGTCACACAGAACCAGTGTGTCTCATGTCAAATCTCTGCTGTGCTTTACTATACCTGGTGGGTCAGAGGGTGAGAAAAAGAACATGGCTGTGGAGGCTGGATGGTCCAATAGGGAAAAGATATAAATATATACACATACACAACTATACATATACATATATACATACATGTGTATTCATGTGTTCAAATGAGATAATACACTCAGATGAATCATGATTCCTGCCCTCAGAGAGCTCACAGGTTAGGAAAGAGAGACAGAAGTGGAAATGAAGAATTGAAACAAAGCATCCTGTAGGCCAAGATAGAAATATGTGTAATAAAGAAACAGGAACATCTGATTCCCTGATCACCACCTCCTCTAACATTGGTAGTCGGGGTCTGGTCTGCACCTTCCCTCCAAGGGGACATTTAGAAATGTTGTTGCAGAATTTGGTTGTCGGATGTCTTAGTCCAGTCAGGCTGCCATACAAAATACCACAGTCTGGGTAGCTTTCAAACAACAGAAATTAATTTCTCACAGTCTGGAAGCTGAAAGCCTAAGATAAGAGTGACAGTGTGGCCAGGGTGAGAACTCTCTTCTGGTTGCAGAGTTCTTGCTATGCCTTCATGTGGCAAAGGGGCTAGGGAGTTCTACAGGGTCTCTACCAAACACTGCGGGAAACAATACCAATTCTACAGAAAATCTTCCAGAACTTCTTAAGTGGAGGGAATCTTTGCTCTATGAGGCCAGCATGACCTTGATAACAAAATCAGACAAAGGCATGAAAAAAGAAATCTATAGAACAGTGTCCCTCATGACTATATGTGCAAAAATTCTTAGCAAAATTTTAGCACAATGACTCTAACAATGTAAAAAGAAGTCCAACTCTCTTTAGTTGCAATTTTCAGTTTATGTGGTACATTCAATAAAATTTACTTGAAAAAGAGCTACTAATAAGTGAATTTTGCAAGGTTGCAAGACATAAGATTAATACACAAATATCAATGGTCTTTTTACACATTAGCATTAATCAGAAATTGAATTTTTTAAGATCTATTTTATTGTTTTTGGCAGAGACAGAGAGACAGAGAGAGAGAAGGGGGAGGGCCCAGAGCAGTCTCCATAGTTGTATGTCATCAGGTTTCAGCATAGCTTCATTCCACACAGCTGGGTGGGGCTGTGCAGGGCAGGAACTTGGGCTGAGGGCCTCCCGCATGGGAGGCATGCCCCCATGAACCAGGGGTCAAATCAAGGGATGAGAACCAAACTGGGGGCCTCCCACGTGGGAAGTACACCCCAGTTCATTGTATGGGTCCGCACAGGCTGGGGCCGGAATTCAATTCTCAGTCCCTGGGACTATAAAGTAAGCACTTAACCTATTGAGCCTTCCTGGCTTTCCCAGAAATTGAATTTTTAAAATAACATTTATAAGGAGTCAAAAATATGAAATACTTATGGGTAAAAGATATGAAAGACCTACAAAAGATTTGAAAGTCCTGCACCATGGAAACTATAGGTTCTTGTGAGACATTATAGAAGACCTAAATAAATGGAGAGAAATACCTTGTTCATGAATTAAAATAATTAATTTTAACATGTCAATTCTCCCCCAAGTTGATCTATATACGCAAACAATCCCAATCAAAGATCCCAGCAGGCTTTTTTTGGTACAAAATGACAAGCTGATTCTAAAATTCATATGAAAATGCAAAAAAAAACCTAGAACAGCAAATGCAACTTTGAAAAAGAGAAAAAAAAAAAAAGAGGGCTAATTCTATGTGATTTGAAGACTTATTATAAAACTATATTAAGCAAGACAGTATGCTATTGACACGTAGACAAACAGATCAATAAAATGGAATAGAGATTCAAGAACTAGACTGACATATGTGAACTACTGATTTTTTATAAGGTGCAAAGGCATCGATTTCACTGTAAATTTTCAATCAACATTAGTAGTTGTAGTAGTACATAGTAATAGTAGTAGTAGTAGTAGTAGTATCTTCCACTTCTATATATTTCTAAGGGTGGAAGAAAAGAAGGGAGGAAGAAAGAGAGGGAGGGAGGGAGGAAGGGAAGGAAAGGGGGAGGGAGGGAAGGAGGGAGGAAGGAAGGAGAGAGGGAGGGGGAGGGAGAAGGAGGAAGAAACATACAGTTGGAAAAAAATAAGCAAACTGTCTTTATAGATAGCACAATTGTGTCCGTAGACATCCACTAGTTACTAGGTGCACACCACTTTGAGGCAGGGAGAGATCGTGGGCAAGGGGATTCCTGAGGGTCTGACAGCAGAGGGGGCTGGCTGAAGTCAGCTCTCCCAGCAGCAGGGACACAGTCCCTTCTCCCTCAAGCAGGACTGGGGAGCACACCAGAGACCAGCACAGGAACACACAGCAGTGGATGACAAAGCTTTTTGCCAGGTTCCCCACGTGTAGTGGATACACTACTTTAATAATAATTTTATGCTAGCGCTTAATCAGTAAGAATGACTAGTTAAAATTCCAAAGTTACCTTGAGGAAAGTTGCTTTTGTTGTTGGTATTTTTCATTTTTCAGTTACATTAGACATAGAATGTTGATTTCAGGTGTACAACGTAGTGATGAGACGTTTATATAACTTATAAAGTCATCACCACAATAAATCTGGTATCCTTCTGACACCACACACAGTTATTATAATACGGGTATTATTGACTATATACCCCACACTGTCTTCTACATCCCTGTGACTCTTTTGTAACTATAAATTTGTGCTTCTTATTCTCTTCCCCTTTTATTTACCCACGCTCCAACACCCTCTCCTATCTGACAACTACCAAAATATTTTCTGTTATCTATGAGTCTATTTCTGTTTTGTTTGTCCATTTATTTTGTTCTTAAGATTTTACAAATAAGTGAAATCAAATGACATTTGCCTTTCTCTCTCTGGCTTACTAAGTTTAGCCAGATGCCCTCTATCTAGGTCCATCCATGTTGTTGCAGATAACAAGATTTCATTCTTTTTTATGACCGAGTAACATTCTACCGGGAGGTATTGAACTGAGTGGAGTATATCAGACAGAGAAAGGTGGATGCAATTTGAGTTCACTTATACGTGGAATCTAAAGAACAAAACAAACAAAACAGAAACAAACTCATAAGTTACAGAAAACATTTGGATCCCAAAGAAGAGTTGGGGGTGTAAGTAAAAAAGGAGGAGGAAGGGACTAAGAAATAAAAATTTGTTGTTACAACGTATTTAAGGGGATGTAGGGTATAGCATAAGGAATACAGTCAATAATATTGTAATAACTATGTGTGGTGTCAGGTGGGTACTAGATTTGTTGAGGTGAGAATTGGGGGTAGAGTAAAAAGGTGAAAGGATTAAGAAGTACAAATTGGTAGTCCAAAACGGTCATGAGGATGAAAAGTAAAACATAGGAAATATAGTCAATGATATGATAATAAACACAGTGCCAGATGGGCACTAGACTATTATGTACATGTCTAACCACTATGCTATACACCTAAAATTAATATAAAACAATATTGAAGGAGGGAAAAAAAAGAAGAGGAGGTAAAAATATACACCTTGAGAGAAGTTTTATCCTTTTAGCCCAAGTACCGAAATTGCTAGGTAGGGCTCTGCCTGAGGGCAATTTTTGTGGTGTATCCTGTGGGGATTCTGAGTGAGTCACAGGTGGAAGCAGTCTGGAGCCTGGCTATCAATTTCAAGGGGATAGAGATGAGCCAACCTGGAGGTATGTATGATTCACATGACTGGGAAGGAATCCCACCACTCTTAAGGCTTATGGGCCCTTCCAGCAGAATTGTCTTGATCTGATTGACTGACACAGTGTTTAGACAGAGAATAAGCTTAATCTTTCCCTGTAACTCACAGATCTTATGATTTCAACAGAAAACAATCAGGTATCCTCATGGCATGGGGGTGCAGGTGGGAGGGAAGGGTCCTAAGTCAGTGTTGAAGCAGCCACAGGAAGATAAAAATAAGACTGTCTTTCCTTAACCTTCCAGGATTGTCATTACCCATGAATCACAGCAGTTGGCAGGAAAGATGATTAATCACGAGAATAATTTTTAAAAGAAGGACTTGATAGGAGACAGGGCTCAGAAGAAATGAACTCGTATGAGTAGGTAATAAACTGCCTTATCACTGGAGATATAACTATGTGAAGCGGTGGTTGGTCAGAACCGTAGGAGGGAAAGGGATTGAGCTGATGAGCAAGTAAGACATATAGTGAATAAATCTTAAGACTTCCAGAGTTCATGCATTAATCTCTAACCGAAAAGGTGTTTGGGAATGGATGGCACACTAGAAGTGAAAAATGATTCACCAGATGCCTCACAAAATCATGAACTGTGGCTTCAATATTTAGAATGCATTTTTGTTTAGAACAAAGTTTCTAATGTCAGAGGTTTTTGTTGGTTTATTAGTTGATGATTTTTGTTTGTTTGTTTGTTTACCAGAAAAATTCTAAGGGCTTATATTTTCAAGTTGTCATAAGTTTTCTTATAATCGTACATGACTGCACATATAACTTTGCTCAATCAATCCACAGTTTTGGGGTTGCCAGGATAGCTCAGCACGTTGAACACTTGCCTTGCAACCATAAGGTCTGGGAATTGAATCCCAGCCCAGACCCATGAAAACCCATTAGCTCCATGCCAGGATGGCGTGATGGTGAAGATTCTGCCCTCCCGTGCAGGAGGTCCCCAGTTCAATTTCTGTCCTGTGAGGCCCCACACCCACCTGTGTGGAATGAAACCATGTCACAACTAATGATGTACAACTACGGAGACTGCTCTGGGCCCTCCCTCCTTCTCTCTCTCTCTCTCTCTCTCTCTCTCTCTCTCTCTCCTAAAACAATAAAATAAATCTTAAAAAAGAAATAATCACAGTTTTGAATTTAAGAAACATAAAATCATTAATATCAATTCTTGAGTGTATGCTACAGAATCAGGATAATTCGGGAAAAGTAGAGACACTGTGTAATAAGGATGAATTCACGGTTAGGTGGACCAGAGTTCATTTCTCAGCTCTGCCTCTTACTTACTAGCTGTGTGGCTTTAGACAAGTTCCTTAATCTGTCTGAGCCTATTGACTCCTATGTCAATGAAGCTAACAAGAGTACCTATCAGGTAGGATTATCACAGAGCCCAGAAAACAGTATCTAGTCACTGCACAGTCGCTACTGCCACAATGGCTGCTGCTGCTGTCCTGTTGTCATGGTTTGTTGTTCTGGTGTGATCCGTGCCTAAATGTAAGGCCTATAGACAGGGACGTTCTGACCCAGGTTTCACAAAGACAGTGTTCTTTAACCTTTTGGGGAAATAGTGCCATCAAGAGAAAAATAATTAAAATAAATATGAGTTGAGAATCCTACTTCTTCTTTTCATTTGCTTTCCCCAGTGGTTGAGTGAAAGGAAACTTAAACACAGGGTACTTCTCAAACAATAGATCTACCCGAAAGTCTAGGAGAGATTCAGAAAATGCAACTGTCATCCAGGGTTTCTGATGAAATATCAATGATGCAGCCTATTTTTAGGCATCATGGTGGGGGAAGGGTGGAGGGGTTGGAGGTGCACAAGGGAAAGTCTCTTCTCAGTCATTCACCAGTAGCCAAATTGTGTGGGTATAGAACAGGGATGTCCAACCTTTTGGCTTCCCTGGGCCACACTGAAAGAATTGCCTTGGGCCACCCATAAAATACACTAACACTAATAACAGCTCCTGAGCTTAAAAAAAAAAAAAAAAAATTGCAAAAACAATCTCATAATGTTTTAAGAAAAGTTCATGAATTTGCGTTGGGCTGCATTCAAAGCCGTCCGGGGCTGCATGAGGCCCATGGGCAAGCTTGGCAGACAGAGAGGCTCAGGTGAACTCCACCACTAGCTGCATACCGCTCCTGACTTCTATTTACCCAGGATTTCTCCTTCCATACATTTCAGATTGGCAGAAAGGAGAGCTGTATTACATTTGCAATATTGATATGAACCACATAGAAGACCCCTCAAGTTCCCCCGTCTTAACTTTTTCTTAGTCCCGAGTCTCAATCATGTCTCTTTATCAGTTTTCCACAGTTCATAGCCTTAAACAATAGCATGTTTTTAGCCTAGCCCACAGAATGTCCCCTGCCTCCTGCTTTAGATAATCACCCTGAAATTTGTGATCAATCACTCTGAAACTTGTGATTTATGATTAGTTGTTAGCAGTATGGCCCAGCATTCTGTCCAGATCGTTCAGGCCCAAGGGGGCTAAAGAGCCCTTCCATCACTTAGCAACCTTGTGGTAGTGACTTTGAGGCTTGTTTCTTAGGTCAATGCTTTTAAATCTGTTAACTAAATCTATATCTCCTCATCTAGGGGCCATTGGGATACAAATGAGACCCCATTATGGCCACCACTGAAAAAGTTAACATGGTCTTTCAGGCGGATCTGGAGACCCCTTCCTCTCAGTTCAGATAGGGTGAGAGTTCTATATGTCCCCAACAGGTAGGAACAACAGCCACATTCAGCAGAAAGCAGATACAGAAAAAGAGACGTCCTACCCCTCAACTTCCCATAAAGATTGATGGGGATCGGGGAAGCTGGGATGGTTCAGTGGGTTAAGTGTTCACTTTGCAGCCTCAGGACCAAGGATCAAATCCTGGCCCCTGCCCGTGCAGACTCATTTACTGACCTGGGGTGTGCTTCCCGTGTGGGAGGCCCCCAGTTTGGTTCTCAGCCCCAGGTTCGGCCCTTGATTCAAGGGGGCATGCCTCCCATGCGGAAGGTCCCCAGCCCAGTTCCTACCCTGCATGACCCCGCCCACCTGTGTGGAATGAAACCATATCAAAAACTGATGACGTACAACTATGGAGATTGCTCTGGGCCCTCCCCCTTCTCTCTGTCTCTCTCTGTCTCTGTCCCTCTCTGTCTCCATCAAAAACAATAAATCTTTAAAAAAAGATTTATGGGGATCACACCTCTCTAGAGGAAAATGAGGTAGGAAGATAAAATGGTAGGACCTCGGGACCCTTGCCCTGGGAGCCGCCTTGCTGGCATAGTCACCACCCTTTTTCCAGTAATCCTCGCCCCATAAGAAAAATTACAGGGAAAAATCAACTAACACAAGGACGTTATAAGACACAAAATGCCCACTGGTTAAAACTAGTCCCTGACATCTGAGCAGTAAGAGTTATAATGACCTTTATTTCACACAAGCCTTATTATATTATCATTATAATCTCATACTATACCCAGAAGTTCATTAATATCATTATAACAGACTGGCTTCTGCGAAGGGACATGACAGTTGAAAAGAAATTATGTAATAGTGCCCTGTCAATCAATAAGTGCCAATCAGTGCCAATCAAAGATCACAGGCCCAGAAGGGTGTAGCCCCTTTTAAGAAAAGGGTGTAAAAATCACCCAGGTCCTTGTAGTCAGGGCCCTTGAGCCACTCTGTAGCTCAGTTCTTGGGAGTAAACTATTTGCCCTGCTACTTTACTTCCAGAAAATTATTCCAAGGAAATAAATATATATCTATGCCAAGATTTAGCTATTGTATAAACTGTTCACCTCAATATGGTTTCTAATGGTACTACCAAAAAAGAAAAAAAGAGCTTAAGTGTACAATAACAGGGTATTGAGTAAACCAATTATGTTTTGTCCTAGGTAGACATGGTATGAAGATAATGCAAGTTAAGTTCAGGACACCTTCAGTACTGTGGGGTAGGTGCTTATACTTCCGTATAAAATATTTTATAGGCTTTTCTTTAAATAGGGCTATTATCCAGATGGCATAAGCTTTAGGCCCCTCCAAAACGAAATCCTCCCTCAGTGTATGCATATAGTTATAAAAATTAAGCTGTGTTTATAGGAATGAGGGCTATGGATCATAAATAGGCTGACCAAGCTGCTCATTTATTAACTACAAAAGTACAATTATGATAAAGTGCAATTAGTAAAAACCTACAAACTGTGTCTATGCTTCCCACCGCTGAATGACCTGGAAATCACTAAACGCAGGTCCTGCAGTGGAAGACTTCCAATGTTCATGCAAATCGTTCTTGTTCATACAGCCAGTCAGCGTTCCCACACCCCACACTTTGGAGCTCTCTGGCCTAGGTCATCCTAGGTCATCACTCATGGAGGTCATTCCTGGAGGTGGCCATGAGCGTGGTGCACTTGGATGGAAGCAGGAGACTCTCAAGAAAACTGTGCAAGAAAGACCCAGCGACCTTTAGGACAAAACTCAGTGCTCTGCCTACGGATGGGTGAACACAAAGACTGTGCAGATACTTTCCACAGATTTTGTAAAGGGTTCCTGGCTATGTGAGTCAGAAGAGTAGAGTATCCATCTTTAGAGATTTGGGGAATAATCCCCTAAAGGTGGTGACTGAAGTCATAAGAGCAGATACAATCATCGAGAGCAAATAAGTATGGAGAGAGACACGGGAAGAAGATGTTCAAGTAGTGGAGAAAAGATACCACTGAAGGAGACTAGAGAAGAATAGTCAGAGAACAAACAAACAAACAAACAAACAAACAAGGAACAAGATAGCTTATTGTTTGTGGTGAAAAGTGTCAAATGCCAAAGTGAAAATGGAGTAGCTTAAAGACGTTCAGTTATTTGATACTTCTTTCATTAAGAAGTGGGGTTCTATTTCCCCTCTCCTTAAGTCTGGGTGGGTTTTATTCTGTTTTGTCCAACGGAATAAGTGATACTGGCAGCTTGAAATTCCTGTCCCTTGGAATGCTCCATTAGGAAAACTCCAGACACTATGTAAGAAATCTGACTACCCTGAGAGCACCACACTGTGAGAAAGCCCAAGCCAGCCATCAGAGGCAGACGCCCAGAGAGCTGTGGCAGCTCCAGTCATGCCATCCCAGGCACTGTCTGCCCAGTTCTCAGCTGTCATCCCACAGCATCTGTATAGGTGAGGACCAATCAACTGAGCCCAGTCAACCTACAGAACTGTGAGAACAGTGAGAGGTGGGGGGAGGAGGGAGGAATGGAGGAAGAGAGAGAGAGATTGATTATGAGGAATTAGCTTCCATGATTATGAAGGTTGAGAAGTCCAGTGATCTGCCATCTGCAAGCTGGAGGCCCAAGAAAACTAGTGGTGTAAGTTCCAGTCCAAGTGCAAAAGACCAAGGTCCCAGCTCACAAATCAGCAGAGTAAACGCTCCCTTCCTCTGCCTTTTTGTTCTATTCAGGCCCTTGACTGATGGGATGATGCCCAGCCACATTAGGGGGTGGAAGTGGGGCGGGATGTGCTTCACTCACTCTACCAATTCAAATGCTAATCTCATCCAGAAACACCCCCACAGACACACCCAGCAATCATGTTTAGCCAAATACCTGGGCACTCCATGTCCCAGTCAAGCTGACACAAAATTAACCATGACGATATATATGCTGTGCCTGAGTAGGGCAGCCTATAAGGTGCAGCTTTTCATCCAAAGGGAAACCACACTGACTTGTTCCAGAACTCCTGTAGGATAGCTGAGGCCTGCATCACAACATAACTCCTCCACCTGATGCCCAATATGCTTCCTCTCCCTTCCTTTCATAGGTTTTGTTCCCTATTAAACATCTGGCATTCCAAACTTGGTCTTCCTGTCTGTCTCTGAACACAGGTCCCCTCTGTGCATTCCTGGGACACTGGGACACTAGTGGAAGGACATGAATTTTGAAGACAGATCTAAGTTCGAAACACAACTCTGGGGGATGTCGGGATGGCTCAGTGGGTTGAGCGCAAAAGCTCACTTTGCATCCCTGAGGTCCGAGGATCAAGTCCCGGTCCCAGCCCAGTCTATATGGACCCATCTGCTGAATTGTGGTGTGCTTCCCATGTGGGGCTAGGGGAAGGGGGCGCCATTTTGGTTTCTGCTGGGGCGTGCCTCCTATGCGGAAGGTCCCTGGCCTGGTTCCTGCCCTGCGTGGCCCCACCCACCTGTGTGGCCGCCCACCTGCGTGGAATGAAACTGTGTTGAAAGACTGGTGATGAACAACTATGGAGACTGTTCTGGGCCCTGCTACTTCTCTCTCTATCTTTATCTCTCTCTGTCAAAAACAATAAAGTAGATCTTTTAAAAAATATATAACTCTGCTACTTATTAGCTATGTGATATTGGACAAATAATTCAACTTCATTTAGTTTCCTCATCTGTAAAATTTGAATGAAATCTACCTACCTTGCGGGGTTGTAATTCAAATTAGAAATTATATACGAGTATGTGACATCCCTGGGACATGGGAGGCTACTAATGGAGCTAATGTTGTTTGGTAGAAGGCATCACTGGGTGTCTGTCCAGGACATTTGCAGATTCCTTCATTCACAGTGATGCCTGGAGAGTGGTTCCTAAGACAATTCCTTTGCAGGGTCTGATACCCACAAACAATGCTGGTGCCTGCAAACAGTGGAATGTTAGCAGGGATGGTACATCAAAATCCAAGGGTCACACGTTAAGTTCTCCAGATAGTTTCTGAAATCCCTCTCCATTGACTTCAGTTAAGAGAGAAGCCCCCTGCCTCTCAGCCAAGATGGGGGAGGGAGCACAGAACACCGGAAACTCTCTCCAAAATAGTGTGCAGGTGGGTGAGCAACTAACAATGGCCAGGCCATTTTTTGGATCAATCCCTTTTGCAAGATCTGCACAGTGGCGCCTATTCTTAGGTTCTCTATTGCTTGGGCATCTTCAAACCCTTTAAATTGCCTTTAAGGTTTTGCTCTACAATGATCAGCAAAAAAAAAAAAAGATCCCTGTTTTCATGAATGTTAGAGTCTCCTGAGAGAAAGAAAACAACACATACCAATACATAATTGCAAAGGGTGAGTACTCTGAAGGGGAGGTTCGCTAGGTGTGGTGGGCTTTGGTAGCCTCCATGCTACCTGATAATTTGCCCTTATGTAACCCCCTTCCATTTGACATACACAATTATATGGTTTGGCTATATAATTAATTTGGACTATTGGGTCATGACATACATGGCACAAGCAAAGGTCTGATGAACACAATGGGACTAGAGCTCCTGGAATGCACTTTCTTAGAATCTAGTTGTCATTCTGGGAAGACGCGCACCAGCCACATGATGCACATGGAGGATAATGGAGCGCAACGCAGGGCCCTGGCCGAGGACAATCCCAGACGAGCTCCCAGTAGGTGGCAATCTTGACGTGCCAGCCTTGTGATGTTCCAGCTACCGGTACCTCAGCACCTCAGTCAAGAGCACGTGAGCCAGAAGAACCACCTGATCAACCAAAACACGTCATGGGAAATAATACCATTAGTATTTAAACCACTGAATTTTGGAGTTGTTTAAAACTAGGGTTACGAGACATCCTGTTTTAAATGGGACAGAAAACAACAGTACTGTCCTGTTTCAAATCGTACATATGGCCAGCCTTGACACCTTGTATTTAGCCCAGTGAGACTTCGCTGACTGCACATACTGTTTGAAATGGGACAGTCCCATTGTTTTCTGTCCCTTTTTAAATGGTATGTCTGGTCAGCCTATTGATAACACAGCAGTAGATAACAAACACACAAGGCAATGGAAACAAAAGCCAAAGGTCTCCTATCAAGGCTAGAAAACCAGGAGGCCTTTCCAGAGTACCTGATGACTTCCAGCAAGGGTGTCCAGCCTTTCTTCTTCCCTGGGAAACACACTAACAATGGGTGATGAGCTAAAGAAAAAAAATCACAAAAAATCTAATAACATTTAAAGAAAGTTTACGAATTTGTGTTAGGTCACATTCAAGGCTGTGTTGCGCCACATTCGGCCCGTGGGCCATGGGTTGGGCAGGTTTGACTTACATGGACTTAGAAAAAGAACATAAGAGATCTTTCCAGAGAGAGCAATATGTGCAAAGGCCTGTGTTTGAAGGAAAGAAAATGCATTTAAAACTAGAATGAAGGTCATTTTCTTGTGTATCTTCATCTCATTATGAAACATAGAAAGGCAAACATACGTGTGCATGCATATTTTATTTTATACAGCAGTAGTATATTTAAGGAGATGAAAGACCAAAGCTAAAACTGATATGTCTATTCTTGTTTATTACTCCAGATTTGCTATTGCGAGCCATCTGTGACATGAACACATTGTGCTGGGACCATCTGTAATGTTCCTAGTCTAATGGTCTAAATGATGGCTCATGATCTCATTAGAAGATATTAGCACCTCAAAAAACAGTTGTTGGAAAGAGCAAGGTACTGATCCCTTCAGGTCCTACCAAGCGGCTATCCTGTAAATGCACAAATGAGCAAGAAGAAAGGAAGCTAACACTCACAGGGTTCCTTCTATGGATCAAGACCTTTAACCGACTCCTTGTACACATTGTCTCTTTAATCCTGCCAGTAATCTAATGGTGTAGGTGTTATTGTTCCATGTTTACTTATTAAACAAAATAGAGCGTTTAAAGGTTCGTTAACTTGTCCAAGATCACACAGTTCCAAAGTGGCAGAGCCAGAATTTAAACCCCAGGCCCTTGGCCTCTAAGATCTGTATTTACAGAAGCTGTTGGTTGCCTCCTCTGTACTCACTTGCTCTTTCCTTCGAGACTTCTGTTCAGATACCCATATCCTCTTGGGGTGTTTTCCAACACCTCCAAGCGATTCTCTGATTCTCAGTGGACACTGACTGGGTGTCCTACAAGTTTAACTCACTAATGACACTATCTACTTAGAAACAGCATCAGACCCCACAGCTTAAAGGCTCCGCCGCACCACAATACCCACACTGTAGATGTCATTCACAGGTCCCAGGGGCCACCTGTACTGCTGACTGATGGGCTATGGTTTGCTAGATTGGCTCACAAAGCTCCAGGAACATTTACTCACATTTACCTCTTGGTTGTAAAAGGATGCTATTTCTGAACACTCCAATGGAAGAGCCGCACTCTGGGCACACCACCTTCCCAGCACCTCCATGAGTTCACCAGCCCAGAAGTTCTTCAGATCTCTCACTGTCCAAGAGTTTACACAGCTTGACCTGTAGCTTCCCATCCCTTTCCTAGAGGTTGGTAGTGGGCCTAAAAGTTCCAACCCTCTAATCACTTAGTCTTTCTGGTGAGTAGCTCCATCCTTAGGCTATGTAGGGACCCCATCATTAGTTACCTCATTAGCATAAACTCCTTTGTGATCAAAGGGGGCTCCTTATGAATAACAAAAGACACTTCAGTCATTTGGGAAATTACAAGTGTTTAGAAGCTCTGTGCTGTGAACCAGGGACAAAGAACAAATATATCTCTTAATACCACACCTCCTCATGAAGCCAGAGAGATGCATAGGCTTGCCTTTGTTTATAGCAGTGTTTTTTAGCAGCAGGTGCAACTGGCATTTTGGCCAGACCAGTTCTTTGCTCTACAAGAAACTACTATTTTTTATTTTATTTATTTTTGAACTGAACTGGGGGCCTCACCGCGTTTGGGAAGCACACCCCAGTACAGTATGTGGGTCCGCCTGGGCTGGAGCCGGGAGAAACTACTATTTTTATGCCCCACACTTTTCTAATAAAACTGCACTGGCACTGTTCACTGATTAACTTCTCAATGATATTAATAAATCCAATAGGCATTCTCATCTTTATAATTTCTAATCTTTTTGTTAAATGCATTAATCAATTCTTCCTTCAAAAATTCTTTTAATTTGTTGTCTGTACTACCACCCTTTAATGCGTAGTTTCTTAATCTTCGGTCCATGGACTACACAGATATGGATGGGGGGGAAACTACCTTTTCTTTTAACTAAACTAAAATTTAATATTTTCCTCAATTATAGTTGTTATCAAACCATGGTGCTATTATTTAGCAGTACCTGTGGCTTTGTCACTAGTACTCGTAGAAATATGGATGGTTCATCATGAAATGTAATTGGTACAAATATCTTGTCATATCATTTACACTCATCCTAATTTCTAAATTATGATCACTATGAGACCTCTTGTTAGATCTTGGTATTTAATGTGTTAACAAAGAAGCACATACATTACTCTAACACAAATTTGGAGAATTTTTAATAATAGTTCAATATAATTTAATTTTTCTGTCATCACATGTACTTTATTTTGACCATTTAAAATCATTATTCTGAGAAGGCATCCATGAGCTTTACCACACTGCTAATGGGCTGTAAAGCTAAAAGAAAACAAATGAAATAAAAGAAGACACCTCATAATGTTTCCTGCCTTGTTTTTTTAAATATCTCTGATTACTGCTTATCAGTTAAGTTTTGAAGCTGTCTTCCCCACCTCACCCCCCTGGCCTTTTTTTTTAAGCTTCAGAACCATGTGTTACTGACATTGTAGTCATTGGGTTTCACAGCAAGGGTTCACCTAAGGACTTGGAAATAAGTTTGTACCCTGAGAGTTTATGTTAAAATTCAATACACAATGATGCCATGTGCTGATAATAGGAGATAACATACTGAGAGCTTCACACACCTAGGCACTTCACGGTATTATTTCCCCCATTTTACAGATTAAGAAACTGAAATTCAGGCGGAGTCAATGGCTTGGTTAAGTCATATAGTCAATAATTAATGAGACAGAGGGTTTAATATACTGCAAAATAAAGTTATAGGAGTGACTGAAAGACCCAGATTGGATCCCAGGGCCAGAACTTGATGGTAATTTGGTTGAATTTGTTAAAATAAGGTAAGCAATAGTCCATCAAGAGGGTTGGTCAGCCTTAGAGCCTTGTAAAAAAGGACGATCTCAGAGATAAAAATCAGTATACTTTTTTTTTTTTAAAGATTTATTTTTATTGTTTTTGACAAAGAGAGAGATATAGAGACAGAGAGAAGGGTGAAGGTCCAGAGCAGTCTCCACAGTTGCACATCATCGGTCTTTCCACATAGTTTCATTCCACAGTTGGGCGTGGGGCTGCACAGGGCAGGAACTGGGCCGGGGTCTCACCCCGGTGAGAACCAAACTGGGGGCACTCCCCAGTTCAGCATATGGGTCCACATGAGCCAGGGCCGGGATTTGATCCTCAGTCCCCAGTGCTGCAAAGTGAGCACTTAACCCACTGAGCCATCCCGGCTTCCCCCCCTTTTTTTTTTAAAGTCTCCATCTTTTTTTTTTATTATTGTTAAATTTATTGGGGCGACACTGATTGGTAACAATGAGATAGTTTTCAAATGTACAAATCTATATTACATCACCTATGCATTGCATTATGTGCTCACCACCCAGAATCAGCTCTCCTTCCATCACCACACATCTGGTGACCACTCCCCTCCTCCACACTCCCTGCCCCCTACTCCCCTTCACTCAGGTAATCACCAAGCTATTGAGTGTGAAAATCAGTATTCTTTATTGAAATACTACTCAGGGGAGTGTTTCACTCACCAGAGTATTGGTACTTAGTTAAGGCCATTGGGGTCAGGGTTACTAACACCTTCAGAAGCCAAACAAGAACATCATACAGCTCAGAGAAAGACCACAGGGTTTGGTGAAATTAGAAAAATGAGAGAGTGAATGAGCTGGCCAAAGACATTAATAGTCACAGATTTTCTTCCCTGGAAAGATCATCTCAAAAGTGAGATGGATGCTTCATATTGCCTTAGCTTAAAGTCATTAAATATTTCCATACACTTTATTTTTTGTCCAGGGTAAGAAAGAGTAAGTTGCATGGATTTTACATATTCCTCTCTCAGTGATCTTTCACTGCAATTTGGCATTTTGCTTTTTAAAATCTAATGCATAAACAAGGTGAATGTGAGTCCATTCCTGAAATATGGAGTCACATTTGCTGTGAAGAGAGATGCGGTTTCTAAGCCTGCATTACTATTTACTTGTATACCATTCTGTGAGCTCCCTTGGGACTCAATATATCTCTTCTGCAGGAACATAAAGTGTCCATCACTTCCTATTGGAGGACAAATACATTTTTCTTATGTGTTATATGCTGCTAACTTCTAAATTTGTATATGGAGGTCAAAACTCTCATTAGATCCATATATCCAGCTTCCAACACTGCCACTTATCTGTCATGCCATGAAAAATTATTTAATCTCTTTAAGCCTCAGTCTTTTCCTCTATAAATACTTTAAATTAAAAAAAACTATCATATTTGTTATGAATTAGATGATCTGAGGAAGTCTGTTACACAGTTTTAGTTGTATTAAACTTCTAGGGAATTCTAACAATAATTGTCAAAGACTTGGTGGATAAATAGGTAGTAGATACAAAAACATAACCTATAATAAAGGAACTACAGAGGTCTATCAGATACTTAAAAAAACATTTGGCCCCAACAACAATACTAGTTTTATGGTATTTCTGTCTCTAGAGCTGAGACCATTATCCCAAGCTTCAGATTCAAATATCCAACTGTTCACCTGACATCTCTTACTTGGATGTCTATTGGAATGTGAATTCAATATGCCCAAAGCAGAATCTTTTATTATTGCCCCTCTTCTCCTCATCTCCTCCTGGCTCAATTAACTGCATCACATTGTTCATTAGGCAAAAGAGCTAGGAATCTGCTTAACTTTTCTCTTTCCCAGTCCTTCCATATACACTACATCAGCAAGTTGGGCCTAGCTGGACCCTGGAATCTTGAGTGGTGGATAGACCCAGCTGGAAGCCAGAGGGAAGTGACACAGTTAAGTTCCCCAGAGAGTCAGGGTGGACACATAGTCTCCCTCTTGCTTCACAATACATCCCATCTCTTCTGGAAGTTCACTTCTCAGAACTATACCAGCAGAGCAGAAGAGAGTCTAGAGGCCCTGATCTGACTAGATACCCACCTTGGTGAAGTAGCTCCTCATTCTCTGGTTTCCACAGGTTGGGTTATAGTTGTCTTCCTAGCCTTACACACTCTCTTCTGCTCTCAGCCAATCTCTCCTGGCCTGGGGCAGTCCCTCCTTACACATCCTCCTCTTATAATTCCCAGCCCTCCGCTGGTTCTGAACTCTCAGGAACCTCTCCTATGAGACCAAACAGAAAGCTCTCCTGTGCTTCAGTATTTGTGATGTGCAAGGGGGTCTAACATACTGGGGTTAGGGCCCCTTTCCTCTAAGTCAGGTACTGAGCCTGCTTATTACTTCTTTTCAAAATTTCTCTCTCCCTCGTCATGAACTACTGCTTTTCATGTGTCCTATAAAGCCTTTTGTTACTATTTAGTTCTCTATGACAGGATAAATTTTATTAATTTTTCATTCATCTTTATTGCTTTTATTGCATACTTTGTTAATTTTTCACGAACTCTTTGTTTTTAATAAATTAAAATCTCTAGGTTTTTAATAAAGTGAAAGTCTGGAATTTCTTATTAGTTTTAATAGATACATTGTAGTTACAGTGGTATATTAAAGCTGTGACAACTTTTTTTTTCAATTTATTGATATTGAATTTTTCTTCTGGGTGTTTGAAATATATATTCTGAGTTGAAAAGCTTTACAATAGGTATTCCTTCTACTGATCTACATACGTCCAGTGCTAGTAGGCAGAAATCTATGATGGCCCCCAAGATTGCCACTCCCTGCTACATACACCCTCTCCGGTTGTTCAATCAAATGCGAATTCAAATGCTGATGGGAAGGGATTTTGCAGATGCAATTAATGTCCCAAACCGACTGACTTCAAGATAGAATTACTGGGCAGGACAGACCTGCTCAGTTGATTGTTTAAAAGGGACAGGCCCTTCATGACAAAGAGATTCAAAGCACAAGAGATTAAAAATGAAGGAGATCCTCTATTGCTGGCTTTGAAGATGCAGTCAGCTGTGTGGCAAGGAATGCAGACAGCTCCTGGCTCATAGCCAGCCAGGAAATAGGGATCTCGGTCCTTTAACAGCAAGAAGGTGAATCCTGCTACAACACATGAACTTGGAAAAGAGCCCCAAGCTCCAGATGAGAATACAGCAAAGCTGACAGCTTGATTTCAGCCTGTGAGACCCTAAGTAGAGATTCTATCCACAACATGCCCAGACTTCGGCCCTACACATGTCAGATAAAAACTGGGTATTGTTTTTTGCCACTAAGTTTGTGGTATTCTGCTACTCAGCAATAGAAAATGAATCCAGTAAGACATGCTCACATTGAAATGTGACCTCTCCACCATATGACATGGTGTGAGTCAGCACTGCAGGATGCCAGGAAGCCTTTTCTACACTGGACAACTTGCAACAATGAAACTACACACACCGGTGACTGAATAAACACTTCTTATGAAGATAAATGTGTTCTCAACTCAGCTCTTCCTTAACTAGTTTTATCTGTAGGCACTCTATCATCTCCAGCACAAGGGGAAATGTGACAGATAAAGAAGTCTGAGCGAAGAGAAAGAATAAAATTCACAGTTTAAGGTTAAAATATTTTACTTCTGCAAATTTTAACAAAAGAAAGAAGAAAGAAAGAAAGAGAGAGAGGGAGGGAGGGAGGAAGGAAGAAAGATTGACCACGTGAACACATTTGCCTTGGAAGGGGTTTATGCAAGTAGGGAACCAGAGCCGACACTTCATTAGCTTCATGGTAAACCTATAGACCAATCCTTAGCACCTGGAGTATAAGTGGCAGGTCTCAAATAATTCTTTCTTGGACAGCTACATTAAATTTATCAAATAGTTGTTTACTTTGTGACTTAGTAACTTCAAGATATTCTTAAGTGAATTAATGTTAATTGAGGAATGCCTATATACAGAGTCCACTTTCAATTTCCTATATCCTGTGTCACATATTAAAACATATTATATATTTACTTGCTCATCTCTGCTTATGGCCAAAAAAGAAAAGGTAAATAATAAAGTTTTTGTGTTTGAATTAGTAATTCAAGAACCTCAGTCTGTTCTTTTGTAAATAAGTAAAATAGTTTTTCTCAGAGTTCAGATGAGACAACCTCACATTTGATGTTTGGATTTAGTGTTTTTGGGTGAAGTGAAAGGAGAACCTTTCAGAAATGCATCAGTCAATTCAAAGAGAGAAAACAGGATCTCGTTCTAAAGAGTTTTTTGTCTATAATTGATTTTTCTAAAAGAAAAATTCAGAAAAAGTATCATATATCAATGCTAAATGATCTGCTTTCTAACAGGTGCTTTTGTATCACAATTTCTATCAACTACAGTATCAAGAAAATTAAAATATCCTTTTACTGAGAGTAAAAAATGTTCTCCATTAGGTCTAGTAATGAAAACTTCAAGATAAGATTCCAAAATGACATAAGCCCTCAGGTCTTCTAATAAAGATTACTAGACTATAGTAACAGAAAAGACTACGTTTAGGAAATAATATGAGAGCCAAACTTCTACTTCTTTGTACCTGAAAGGTAGTGCTTCCCCTACTTGCATTACCGGTAAATGTGGATTTTTTTAACCTAAAACTTAAAATGCATATTCACTTGCTATAATATTTTTTAAAGATTTTATTATTTTTATTGTTTGAGAGATGAGAGAGAGAAAGAAGGGGGAGGGTCCAGAGCAGTCGCCATAGTTGTAAGTCATCAGTTTTCCACACAGGTGGGCGGGGGCCGTGTAGGAATGGGAACTGGGCTGGAGGCTGCCCACATGGGAGGCATGCTGCCTTGAGCCAGAGGCCCAACAGGGGGATGAGAATCAAACGGGGGCCTTCCACATGGGAAGCACACCCCAGTTCAGCATATAGGTCCTCATGGGCTGGGGCCAGGATTCAATCCTTGGTCCCTGGGGCTGCAAAGCGGGCACTTAACCTGCTGAGCCATTCCAGCTTCCCCATTCCTATAATATTTTGATAATGAGTTTTCACAAGTTGGAAAATATTGAGTTTTCATAAAAGTATTCAAGGAAGTTAATGAAAAAGTATAAATATATTGTTTACTCTTTTGAACCACACAAATCCCTAAGAACTTGGGAAGGAAACAAACTACCCTTTTTAAAATCCTTTTTTAGGAGCTATGTTGTCATTGTATTCTATTATGAAAACAATTGCTCTAAGGTACAATTTTTAAAAACTGAAAAATGTTTTTCTTCCTTTTCCAACTGTTCAATAATTATTTTTCAGATCCTTTATCTTAAATATTTTTAGAAGCATACAAAACCAAAATCACCATAAACTTTTTTATAGATTCATCTATTTATAGCAACATGTTATTGTAACACTTTAAATAAATAAACCTGATTTGATCCAAAATATATTTGATTTCGGGTGGTTAGATATTCATTAGATCCCTGTTTTTACTTCTTTATCTCTTTAGGTTATAGTAGCCAGCTTCCAAGATGACCCCCCAGTGATCCTTGCCTCTGGTATTAATGCCCTTGTGTAGTCCCTTCCTACATTTTATCATAGTGGGTCCATGGGACCGAAAGAACGTAGCAGAAGTGATGGTATGTGACTTCCAAGGCTAGATCAGAAAAGACATTGAGGTTTTGGCCTTATGGGTGCTCTCTCTCTCTCTCTCTCCCTCTCTCTCTCTCTCTCTCTCTCAGCACTCTGGGAGAATCAGCTTCCATGTCGTGAAGACACTCAAGCAGTCCTATGGGCGGTCCTGCTGGTAAAGAACTAAGGCCCCTGGCCAACAGCCACGCGAATGAGCCAGCTCAGAAGTAAATCCTGCAACCCCCATCGAACTTTCAGATGTCACTGCTGCAGATGCACTGCAACCCCACAAGAGACCTCAAGCCAGAACCACTCAGCTAAGCTGCTCCTAGATGTCTGATGCACAAAAATTGTGTTTGAATAAACGCCGATGGCTGTTTTAAGGTTGCAGTGTCCTTTCTCACATTCTGTTTATTTGAAGAAATTCTTGAGAATTGATCCCTAGTAGATGTCTTAAATTGAGACATTTAAAAGAGCACAGGTGTGGTAACAATTCTTAGCACAAATCTAAACTAGCCTTGCAGATTTTTAAATGTAAGCCTTTAAATATAATCTCAATCTTTAAAGAAAATATTTATTCTTTTAACAATTAAACTTTTATTTTTTTAAATAAGAAAGTTTGGAAAAACATTCCTATTTTTTCCAGATTAAAAGTGAAATGTGATTCTGTGATGGTCACTTGTCTCTCTACATATGTTGACAATTCTGATAATGAGATTGTAAGAAGCAGAGATAAAGATTAGATAGGAGAAAGGGGAGATACAAGAAGGTTGAACTGTGATCCCACAATTCCCTGCACCACTTATTTTCTAAGATCCCATCCTAAACAAAAGACATCAGTGACACCACCCATTGGGAGAGAGCTGGCTTTTTTTTTTTTTTTTTCTTTCAAAAATGGAGAGAAAATAGATGTTTCTTTATCAAAATTTAGGGGTAAAGATTAAAATAACTTGAAGCATTTACAGGAGTAGTAAGTTTCTCTCATTAGCACAATGTGAACAATACTCCTCATGTACCACCATTCTCATTCCAATCCCAACTTTTTCATATCAAGGAACACCTACCAATTAACAAAGAACACATTAGAGATAAATGGAGAGTAGGTTTAAAGCAATTGCACGGTCTAGTCACTGCTGACAAAAACAAACAAACAAACATCAACACAGATAATGAAATATTACTGATGTTATATGGCTGGTCTTTTAATAGACACATGTGCAGAAAATCATTCACCCACAATTTGGTATATATACTTTCTCCTAATAATAATGTTATTCGAGCTCTCTTACATCTACCTCCCAGCAAATTTATTATGTAAGCCACTGGAATTATTATCTCTATTGAACATATGACAAAGAGTTTGAAGATAATTTTCTCAAGGTCAGCTACATAGTGGCAGGGAAGAGATTATAATTCAGGCCTCTTAGAGTCCAGTATTGGGCCTTTCTCCAGATCACCTTCTCATAAGAAAACTGACAGATGGGAAATTTGGGGTTTGAAACTAGTTCTTTCTTCCTCCAAAATTGGTACTGAGCTTATTAGTATTTGCTGGAAAATTAGTTCTGTCATGGTAAATTTATTTAGAAATGGCTGAAAGAGGGCATTTCACAGTGGTTCTTAACTATTTTAGGTCATGAACTCATGCAAGAATCTCTCCCATAAAATGACATATATGTAAGGGCGACTCGTGCTCTGAGTTTGCCCCCACTTTCCTCTCAAGTGTATACTTTCATTTTCAATATATCACTTTTGCTTTTCTGTAAAAAAAATTACATATATGCAAATTCATACATTTTTAATTGAATTTATTGGGGTGACATTAGTTAGTAAAATTATACAGGTTTCAAGTGTAAAATTCTATAATACAACATCTATATATTGCATTGTGTGCTTACCACCCAGAATCAGTTCTCCTTCCCTCACCATATTTTTGACCTTGCTTCCTCTGTTACCACCTTCCTCCCGCTTATGTCTGGTAACCACTAAACTGTTGTCTTTGTCTATGAGTTTTTGTTTCTTTGCTTGTCTTGTTCCTTTGTTACTTTCAATTTTATATCCCACATATGAGTGAAGTCATATGGTTCTTGACTTTTTTCTGGCTTATTTCGCTTAGCATGATAATCTCAAGATCCATCATCCATGTTGTTGCAAATGGCACATATAACATTTCTGGAGGATCAGACCCCTAGAGTTCATTCAAGAACTGGCTAAGGAGACCATGAAAACCAAGTAAGAAACTGGATTGCGGTATTCCAAGCCACCCTTCTCCCATCCCATCCCACCCCACCCCACCGCTTCCCACAGTCTCAGAGCAATTAAAACCAGAGAAAATGAAACATATGAAAAGTTGGAATGGAGCACTAAAACGCAAATTTCTAATATAATACTGTACTTTAAAATGTCATGGAGAACTTGAATAAGGAGACCTTGGAGAATGTTGTCTTACAAGCTTTAAATTTCATAGTTATGACCTTCAGATCATATATGATATAAAACTGAGAGATGAGGTTAATGGAATTGATCCTCAAGAGGGTAAAATAGCTGAAAATCAAACTGAATGAAAAAAATCCCAGGAAGTACCCTACAACTTAAAGGGAGAGAGGTTTATTTCTGTTGTTTTGTGGAGAAACTTTTCTTGAAAAAATGTTTTTGGATTTTGGGACCTAAATGTTTAAAATAAAGTTTGCGTGGTTTTCATTTATACATAATTGTTTCAAAGAGGATTTCAAACAGTATATAGGCTAAGAGAAAACATAACATGATATTATGAAGTACATGTAGAAAAAAAAAGGTAAGAGACATAGAAACAGGAATGACAGGAATGGAGCTGATTTTAAAACATAAATTTATATTCTGATTAGGCCTTTACTTCCTTAAGGTAATTGTTTTCTTTTTTTAAGATTTTATTGTTTTGAGAGAAGGTCGGTCGGGGGTCGGGTTGGATGGGGATGGGGGTGGGGCTAGAGAAACAGAGAGGAGAGGGAGGGTCCAGAACAGTCTCCATAGTTGTACATAATTAGTTTTGACATAGCTTCATTCTACACAGGTGGATGTGGGGCTATGCAGGTGGGAATTGAACCGGGGGCCTCCTGCATTGGAGAGGGAGAACCTTCACCACCATGCCATCCTGGTGGCTACCATTTGTACTGCAGTTCAGCATGTGGGTTTGCACAGGCCAGGTCTAGGATTCGTTCCCTGAACTTCATAGTTATAAGGTAAGTTGTCAACCTGTTGAGCTATCCCATCATTCCCAAGGTAATTTTTTAAAAATTATACAGCACTAAGAGTTTTGTGTTAAGTATATTTTTCATAATTTACAAAATATCTTCACATGCATTACCTCATTTGATCCTAAATTGACTTTGTAAAGAAGCTAGTCTGTACATTTTCCAGATAAGAAAACTGAAGCTCAGGGAAAGACTAGAAAAAGAAGTACTTGATTTTTTTCATGAGATTACACTGCTCTGCAGCAACTGATCATTACATTTCCTGTGCACAAATAAGTGATTAACCTGTGCAAGAATAATATACATTTGACTACTATCGCCCTAACATTTTCATGAAAGAATTACTACCTTTACAGAAGGCTTTAGAAATGGAGGTTGGATAGACATAAAATTAAGGGACTTCAGGTTTGGAACAGCTCTCTTAGGTAGTATTTAACTCCTTCACTTTCTAGATGAGTGCATTGATGCTTTAAGAGGCCAAATGATTTGTCACAATGACCCATCAGTCAATGGTAGGGCCAAAATCAAAAGCCAGGTTTCCTAAGTTCTTTTCTTTATACTGTATTACTTCTATAGATCTATTTCTATGCTTTTTTACATACCCAATTCTGACCTTTCTCTTTTGTTACCCTTGTGTCCACTGGATAAAGTCCTATACGCATTTTGCCATGGCTACAAGACCCTGCATGAGCTGGCATCAGTACTTTCTCCAGCTACTCACGCCATCTAACAATATGATAATGTTCTTGACTACTGAGGAAGTTAGACTTCCGTGTAACATCGTGAGTTGTTCTGTTGGAGCTACGAGTAAAGGCCATATGTCTGAGAGTAGTAATTGAGTTTCTCCTGGAAGGCAGGATGTTCTAGATGTCTTGTCACCAAAAAAAGACTTGAGTGAAGGCACTCAAATGGGAGGGACAAAATGGCTTCTGGAACCTGGAAGCCTTGGACAGGGACCCTCTCCTTCACCAAGCGAAAAATGAGTGACCAGATAATGCAATTCCAAATAACTTTTCGTATCAAATTTTTGTATGCTACCCATGAATCTTCAGTAAAAACCCAGGGCCACAAAATCCTAGTCACTTCTCCCCATTATGCAACTTTAATCTCCCTTGACAGATCCATGAACTTTGCTCATTCTGTTTTTTGGCCTCAACTTCCGTTCCCTTCCCTAAATTTTTGTCTTTTTGACAAATTCTTACTCAACATTCATATGCCTGCTTCAGACATCATCTTCTCTAGGAAACCTATCCTGACACTCTGTCCTCTATTCCCTCTACCAAAATCTGTACTCCTTTAGAACAGGGTCTGCCTTTAGTTGCAATGTCTAGCAGTTTAGGAAACCAAATATATACTCAATGTTAGTTGAATGAACAAAAAGTTATGTTTATACTTTTAAACATATTTTTAATAGGTAATTCACGAACACTGCAAAAAATTTCAAACCGCACTTGAATAATTCAGTAAAACATAGTTCTTTCCTCAAATCCCGACCTCAACCCCTTAGTGCATGTTTCCTTTCAGATTAACTTGATACATACGTGTATTTAAGTGTACTCCTGCCATTTTTTTATGCAATAAAAAATATATACATATATAATAAAATATAACATTATCTAATTGTCATATATCATATATAAATAATACATATAAGTATTTATATACTGAGTCCTGTGCCTTGTTTTCGTTTAACATGTCAGGCTTTTTTTTTTTAATTGGCCTTTAGTATTTCACCACAGGGGCATACCATAATTTACTACTTCACATTCTCCTATTTAGGGTTTCAAGTGCACAAATATTTCCATTTTCATTTTCAAGGCCCAGTCTCTAAACACAGGAATATCACCGCACTCTAACCCACCTAGGGTCGGGCTCTAGCATTGTCAAACACCTTTTCACAGGCCCGGGGCGGGGCCCGGCGCTAAAAGCGGCCTGCGCACCACGTGCCCCGCGCCCCATCCGAAGGGCGGAAGAACGCGACACCCGCGCACGTCGTGGCGGCGGAACCAAACCCTCCCCTCCCGTGACGCCCTCCCCCATCGTCTCCCGGCTGCCGGGGTCGCCCGCTCAAACGTGCCGGAAGGACCGGCGCCCGGCTTTGCCGGACTCGGAGCGGAACAGGCGGCCGGGGAGCGGCCGGCTCGGCGCTGCACAGGGCGGGACTCCGGCGTGAGGGCGGGGCTTCGGCGTGCGGGCGCGGCCGACGTGTGGGCGGGGCTCCGGCGTGCGGGCGCGGCCGGCGTGCGGGCTCCGCCCCTTTACTCCCGCGGCGCCGGCAGCCGCAGCTCTTCCGGGTCGGCGCGGAGGCGGGGCGGAGACTCGGCGGAGGTTGTTATTGTTCAACTGGGCTTGGCCGGGCGCTGTCTTTCACGGCTCTGGCTTTGTCAGTTTGTCTGGCTACCTCTCAGCCCCTCACTCCTGGAGGCTGTCGGCGGCGGCGGCAGCGGCGGCGGGCGGGGCCTGGCGTTTCGAGGCCGAGCGGCGCCGGGGTGAGGGGCGCGGAGGAGGAGGAGGAGGAGGTGGAGGAGGAGGAGGAGCAGTAGCCGGAGGAGGAGCCGTCTGCCCTGGCACCGAGCGGCCGCGGCGATGGCGTACGCCTATCTCTTCAAGTACATCATTATTGGCGACACAGGTGAGAACCCCAGGCGCGGCCGGGCGGGTGTCGGTGGCCAGTCGTCCTGGGCTGATGGGCAAACGGCGTCTGGACGCCCGGCGCCTCCCTCTTGGCCGCGCCGCTCCATTTCCGCAGTGCTGGAGCTGGTGACGTGGGCACTGTGAGCGGTCGCGGCCTGTCCAGGCCCGGTCCGCGGCGGCCCCCGCCCCGAGCAGTCCCGCAACTGCGGGCCGCGGCAGCCGTTTGCGACGCCGGATCTGAGACGCATATGACAGGAGGGGCCGCCCAGCCCAGGGCCTTCGGGGCCAGCTCCGTTGATTGCAATCCCTCGCCAGGGCCCTATCACCTAGGGCCTCTTTACCTCCCCCAAGAAAGAAAAAGGGAGGCAGAAGAGAGCAGAAGGTGATGGGAAGAGGGTCTTGGGTTTCCTGAACAGCCCCACCTTCTCTGACCTACGTGCTTCTGCCAAGGCCTGTGCTAAGTGCTCCCTGGTTTGGGGACAGCCAGCTGAGAAGAGAAGAAACCCTTAAAAAACAAAAATTACTGGTTTTTCTAACAACTTCCAACTCCAAAGTCAGAATAAATCACATCCCATTACTTGACAGCTGGACAATCTCTTTCGAGGTCATTAAAGCATGAAAGAATTCTGTCGACTTTTGCCACGTGTAAACTCCGGCTATTTCCTAGTAATGCAAGGCTCTTCAGTGCTCTGGGTGTGAGCTCGCATGCATGTCTGTCTGTCAGGGACAAATATATCAAATCCAAGATTACAGGTTGCCAATTTTCAGGTGACCTGATGTCAGTTTGGAGCAGAAAGAAATTCAGTTATTCTCACTTAAAATAGCATCCGAGTATATGTCACAAATAAGTAAACTCGTAAAATAATTTTTTAACCTGTCATTTCGGTATTGCTTGACTCTAATAAAGCTGAGGCTTCTTCAGGTGTTATAACTATTAATATACCAGAGTCTGATTTCAGTGATGACTCTTGCACAACTTTGGACCCTTTGCACAACTTTGGAAATGTAAGCTGCAGCTTGTGGTTGCACTAGTGATGTAGCAGATTTAATAAGTAGTACAAGAAACATGTTGATTGCTGCCTAAAAGAAAAACTTCCTGCTATAAATACAAATTTTCAGCATGTTTTTGTGTTTGTTTTGATGTGTGTCTTTGAAAACTGGATGGTTTTCTACAGAAAATCCTGGGGAAAGCAGTGTTTTGCAAATGTTTAGTAGCAAATTTATATGCTTTTAAAAATGCTATGGCATTTTTTGGTGGAAAAGGAGGTGGGGTTCAAATGCCTACTAACAAATTTGGTTTAGGCTGTAAAACCAAGATTGAAGAAAGTCTTCATGGGATTGTATTGTGAGTAGGTTTCAGAAGTAGAACAGAGATTATGGCTATTTAGCAGTAATGAAGATTCAAATTAGTCTTTGCAAGTTGCTTTCTTTGCAGGATGCTTATGAGCATCTGTTATGGGTAAGGCATTTTGTTGGGAATAGTGAAGCTACAAATATTAACAGGTTAGTGTGGTTTTCATGGAATTTGCTCTAGTCAGAAACCATTTCCAGGCAATTCAAAAGTAACACACTCCTTTCTTGCCATTGCTGTTGTTACCACCTAGTTTAGGCACTGAATACGTTACACTGGACTCTACAGCAGTACTTTCTCCCCGCTCCAATTCAGCCTGTATAGTTTATTGTCAGGTTAATCTTTCTGAAACATGGCCATTAGGAGGCATTTCCTTTGCTCAAATTCTTTTGTTTGACCTTCAAGGAACTCCATATGTTAGTCCCTGTTTACTTGTCTAGTGTCCCTTTCTCACTATTCACAATTCCTTACCTTGCTTCTGCCAGTGAGGCCCAGTGGTTGATTTCTGTGCTTTTTTCTGGTCCTTGCTTCTCTGTGGAAATTCTATTAGCCCTCCAAGGTCTAATCCAGGTCTTCCCATTATGCTTTCAGAGTCAACAAGCTCTTTTTGATGTGTCAGGCTTCTCCTGGTATGCTGGCTGAAAGTGATTACTATTCTTTATCAGGATATGTCTTACTTTGTATCGTTTTTCTGGTATTAATCCCAGACTTTTTATAGACATCTATATTTGATTGTATATGGTAGGCCCTATACATTAAATTAATGAAAGAATAGCCAAACGGCCACTGTGTTTCTATTACTATACATTAGTAACTTGACAGCAGAATTTTTTTAGCCCAATTCTGTCACCTTCTTACTATTGATTTTGGCAGAAATTCTTTACTGTGTTTCCTTAATTCAAAATATACTTATAGTTGTAAGATATATTTGTGCTCCTCTCCACAAAAGATGATATATCAGTAGTGTGGGATCCATCTTGATTTTTTAAAAAAGTTGTAGTGTGAAAAATACACATCTTAAAATGAAGGAAATCACTGCTTTTCCTGTTTCTCACTTTCCCTAGCCTACAAAAGAGTCATTTTTTTTTAGCCTTCCCTATTCTCAATAGTGAGATGAAATTAGGACAGATGTCAGAGTACCATGCTCATTTTCCTTTTCAAAATTCCCTCTTTCATAGAAGAGACTTTTAAAACTTTAGATGATCGTGATGATTCTATTGAAATACTTGTTTTATTACTGTATGGCCAGATGCAGTTAAAATATAGCTTAATTTTTTTTCATTGTAGTGCCTTGTTCCTGAAAAATAATTTAGGAAAATGTGTCATTTAATCTAGATATAAAGTGAAAATTGGTTTTTAGCAAGCCTGGCCTAATAATACAAGCAGATAATTATGAAGTGTATAGTGGGAGAAAAATTGTAATAAACCTATAATTCTTGCTCCTAAAATTCAACCTACCATTTTAATTTCATCACTAACCTTCCCTTCCTTGCCACTCAACTAGGCACACAAAATCACAAACCTGGTTGCATTCTATCTGAAATGCCCCCTCTTGCTGTGCACTCTGCTTGCCCCTCCCTGCCCCCCATACACACACATATACACCAAAAAAAGAAAATGTTTAAGTCAAAACTTTTTAACCCAGTCTACTTCTATCCATTCTTTTAAGATGATAACCCCACCCCACTAATTGCAATGTACTGGTTCCCTCTACTCTTTATTCTCTGTCCCTTTTTCTCTCCTCCCCACTCCTGCATGCTTTTTTTCTCCTCTTAAAATCTTTTCAGCACATGTACTATATAACAGAATAGACATGGGGAAGCCAGGATGGCTCAGTGGGTTAAGCGCTCACTTTTTCAAATCCCGGCCCCGGCCCATGCGGACCCATGTGCTGAACTGGGGAGTTCCCCCAGTTCGGTTTTCTCTCTCTCTCTCTCTCTCTCTCTCTCTGTCAAAATAAAAATACTTAAAAAAAAAAAAAAAGAAAAGAAAATAGACAAAACCAGCCTGTCTATATCATCTGAATTAGTTTTTAATTGAGATAAAATTCACATATAACATTTTATTAGTTTCAGGTATAAAACATAATGATTTGATATATTTATATATTGTGAAATGATTTCTTCCAGTTTAGTTAACATTCATTGCCACACAGTTCCATTGTTTTTTCTTGTGAATAAAACTTTAAGATTTACTCTCTTAGCAACTTTCAGCTCTATAATACAGTATTGTTAACTGTGCATATCATGCTGTACTTTACATCCCCAGGACTTACTTTTCTTATAACTGCAAGTTTGTACCTTTTGAGCATCTTCACTACATGCATTCTAAATCATCTTTTTTGTTGTTGTTGTTCAGAAAGCTTTTAAGTGTGTCTTAAATATAATGGTAGGCCTTTCAGTGTCAGAAATTTTTAATAGATAAGTGGATGGGCCCTTGAGGGAGGTGTTACAAGGCTTTATCTGGAAGGTGATATTTAAGCTGAAATTGGCATGGTGAGTGGGGATTTCCTAGGTGGAGAATGGGGAGATGTGGTAGGTAGTTGGAAGTACATGTTTGCAGTTCAGTCTATCAGTGTCACATGTACTACTGGTAGTTTTAAAAAGAAAGATACTGGTAAGTTAAAAGTTGATCCATTTTGTTGAAAAGTGAGTATGAAAGAGAAGGAAAGAAAAAGTTTAGAATTGGTTGCAAGATCCAGTTGGCTGATGTGTATGTTTTAAGATAGGGCAGTGGTTCCCGATCTTTTTCTGCATGTGTACCCCTTTAAATCCATTTCTATCAATTGTACCCATTGTTTTTTGTTGTTGTTGTTTTTTTCTGGCCTTCTCATCTGTATGTTGTTGTTTTTTTTAAAGATTTATTTTACTGGTTTTGACAGAAACAGAGAGAGGCAGAGAGAAGGGGGAGTGGTCCAGAGCAGTCTCCATAGTTGTACATTGTAAGTTTTTGACAGTTTCATTCCACATAGGTGTGCAGGGGCTGCTCAGGGCCGGAACTAGGCAGGGGCCTCCTGCAAGAGAGGCATGCCCCCTCGAGCAGGGGCCAAACCGAGGGGGGCGAGAACCAAACTGGGGGCCTCCCGCATGGGAAGCACACCTCAGTTCAGCATATGGGTCCACACGGGCCGGGGCCGGGATTCGATCCTTGGTCCCAGGGTCTGCAAAGTGAGTGCTTAACCCACTGAGCCATCCCAGCTAACCCCCATTGTTTTTTATTTTTTTTTTTT
>PVKE010000623.1:0-132208 GCA_004027555.1 Craseonycteris thonglongyai | reverse complement strand
AAGTTCTTACAAGATTTGTGAACTTAATTGAAGAAATAAAAACATTTATACATGATAAAAATGAAAATTATGATGAACTAACAGACTCTTGCTGGCTGGTGGATTTGGGTTTTCTTGCTGACACCGTGGAAAAATTAGATTCTTTCAAGTTGGAGTTGCTGGGAAAAGACAAACATATAGCTGAAATGATAAGCTCTGTAAACACATTGAAAGTGAAATTGACTTTGTTGATATCACATCTGCATATCAAGTCTCTCGTGCACTTCCCATAGATGAGGAAAATGCTAGGTAACAATGAATTAAACGTGTCATTATTTATTGAGACCCTGCAAGTGCTTCAAAAACAGTTTGAAGAGAGATTTCTGCAGTTTACAAATATCGAGCCAATTGTCTCCTTCTGTAGCAATCCTTTTACTTGCCAAATAAATGTAATAGAACTAGCCGCATGTATTGCAGACCTTGTTCAGGGGAAAGCAGAAGGACTAGAGTTAGAAATTTTGAACCTTAAGAACGATATTTTGCTAAAATCCTTAATATCAGAGGACTTATGGAACATAGTCGACAAAGAAAGGTTTCCATTTTTTGAAAAAGCGGCATATAAAATCAAATCGTTTTTCGGGTCAATGTATTTATGCGAATCTTTGTTTTCAAACATGAATTTAATAAAATCACGATATAGGTCTCGACTTACCGATGAGCATCTTAATAATTGTTTGCTAACAGGGTTGTCGTCATACTCTCCTAATTACGAGGCACTGGCCAATGAAATGCAATGCCAAAGATCACACTGACAGATTGTTTTTTTTTATGTTTTCTTCTATGTTTTTTTAAATGATTTTATTATACTTGTGTTTTTTATTTACTTTGTATTACATTTTGTATATATGTTTCTTTGTGTGTATATAATTTGTACAATAAATTTATTATTTTTAAATTATTTTTGTTTATTATTTTTTATTCTTGTTCAATAATAAATATCCTTAGAAATAGCTGGTGCCCGCTGACCTACCGATATTTTAGAATGCGCCCTAGGGTATAAAAAGGTTGGGAACCCCTGCAATAGAGAACTGCTAGCTCACTACCAGGACTCAACAGGAGGCCTGGGCTGCCGCTGCTTAGGGACCCCCAAAGGGTTGGAAGGGCCACAAGTTAAACAGGAGGCCTTGAAAATGGCAGGTTGAAACACACCTAAGAGGACCCTTCAGCATGAGAGAGAGAGAGAGAGAGAGAGAGAGAGATCAGAACACCCAGAGTACGTGGCTCTATTAGAGGATGCAAAGGAAAACTAACAAGTATAACTACGAAACCAGATTACCAAGGGCAATGAAACCACAGCATGATGGAAACTTCTGGAATGAATAGTCTCATGTTCCAAGTTGAAAAATTTAGTAGGTGAATTCAAGAAGAAGGTAGCTGCTCCTGAGAAGTACATTAGTGGCTTAGAAGATAAAATAGAAGAGCAATCTCAAATATGGAGCAAAACGTAAAGAGTTGCAAGTTAGGAGGAGAAAGGAGATTAGATATTTGGAGGACAGACTCTGGAGACTTCACATGTAAATATTAGAAATTCTAGAAAGAGAAAGCAATAAATAAAGAATATAGGAAAAATTTCTTGGTTTGTCAAAAACTTGAGTCTAGAGCAGAGGTGGTGAACCTTTTGGCGACTGAGTGCCAAAGTTTATGAAATAAGAGTATACTCGCTCGACTCGCGTGCCAACCCATTGAATGAGATAGAAGTATCGATTATTTTTATGTCTATAAGAGCATAAACAATAATTTTTTTAATGGTATTCACAGCTCTGCGTGCCGAAATAATTGCTCCACGTGCCACTTTGGGCACGCGTGCCATAGGTTCGCCACCCCCGGTCTAGAGGATGCGTGTCCAAACTTTTGGCTTCTCTGGGCCACAGTGGAAGAATTATCTTGGGCCACACATAAAATACACTAATACTAACAATAGCTGATGAGCTACAAAAAGGTCACGGAAAAATCTCACAATGTTTAAGAGTTTATAATGGGCCACATTCAAAGCCATTCTGGGCAGCCGGTTGGACATGCCTGGCCTAGAGACTGATGTATATTGGAAAAAGTAAAAACAAATGTCTTCTTCAGGACATTCCCCTCTATTGTGCGGAGGTGAGTATCTTTATCTAAGCATGTCGACACCTGTAATACTGGCCCTCAGAAGAGCTTTGGGGGACTCCGATTCAATGGGTTTCACCATTAGAAGGAAGGGATGATGGTGGGGGTTGGATTTAGACCACACTCCTGCTTTGAGTGGCAGGACTCAGTCCTGACATGCCTGTAGCCATAGAAACACAGGAATCAACTCCCGGGTACACATTGAAGAAGCAGGTGGTGAGAAACCAGTGTCTGGGTGTATGCTTAGGCTCAGTGGACTGAGGGAAACGGGCATATTGCAGATACTTTGGCTTCTCTTCAGCTAGACTGCACAGTTTCAGATCATGTGTGTCAGAGTCTCTGAGTGGCCTGTTAAGGAGACCCAGTGCTGTGGGCAGAGCTTGGTTGAGAGTGGAGCCATGATTCCATACCGTTGGCCTAGTGTGATGAATGTCGTGCATCAGCATCAGTTTGTGTCTTCCCTGAGATTAAAGGACCCACCAGAACTTTTTGGAACAAAATGTGTGGAGACTATAACAAATTTATCCAACAGAACAGGCCTTTACCAAAAGCACTGGGGCTTGAGACACCTGAGAGTGATATAACTGTTGACCAGCCCAGATCGGTACATACTTGCGGCCCAAATGATTAAGAGAACTTAGGAGCAGGAGGTAATGTTATCGGGATGGGATGTTGGAACTGAGCCCCAGTGATGGGTTTTGGAGGTGCAGGAGCCGTGTGGCTGGGGCAATTAGATGTCTCGCTGTAATCTCTCCAGCAGGATGACTGCCACAGGGTGGTTTCCTGTTGGGTTCTCTACTGTTTTGACAGCAAGACAGCAAGCAGGGTGAGCAGATGGGGACGTATAGGCAGTACCACATAATCCAGCTCATGACATTGATTTGGAGAATCTATTAGAACGTAGAGGTCGTCTGGTCTACCACTCTCCTCCGCCTTTCTGGACTCATGTTGAGTAATAATAGTCATGTTAGCAAACATCACATCATCTCATACAGTTTTGAAATCATTGTAAAATATGTGATCTCCTTATTATAATTATATTACATTCTTGCCATGGGATAGGTAGGAGCAGGGATTAATATGTACCTACTTTGTAGACAGAACAATTGAGAATTGAGGCTCTTTTGTAGCTGGAGAAAATAAGAAATTGTGAAGATCAGTTGGTCCCAATTCTTCATCCCTCCTGAATCTACACCATTGTCATTGTCTTATTGTAGGCAGTGTGTAGTTCCCTGTTCTCTGACACTGGGCCTGTATGTAGCTTACTTTGGACATCAGAATAAAATACATGGTCTGGCAGAAATAATGCCCCTTTTTAAAGTAGTATAGTGCACTTGAGTGTAATATTGTTCTTACAGAATTACATGCTTATGACTGTAATAAAAGATCTGGTGTAGATTACCAGCTCACAGAAAAAATGGGTGTTATTCTGCTGGACTAGAAGTAGAACTGGCAGCAAGCCAGTCTGAGGCCAGGCCTGAAGAGATTTTGTAGGTCTTGGCCTTTCCCACCTTTGCCATGTCTTGAGATGAATTTTGCCCCTTTCAGCCTGAACCCCAGAATAAATACTTGTGCAACAGACCCCCAGCACTTGCAGACCTATACCTCAAAGCTAAGCAGTCCCCATTGGCCCACTGACCTGCTGTTTTAAGCCATGGAGGCTTTGTGGGTTGGCTTTCATTATGCAGAATTATTCTTGTCATAGCTAACTGATGCTCTTAGCGATAGTATGCCTTGAGTGCTCCCTCAAGTTTTGTGTGCAATAGAATCATGGAGATTAGTGAGAAAACAGTCTCATAGGACCACGGAAGATTTTATGTTACTAATTCTAGAGAGGGCCCCAGGAACATTCATTTCATATTTGTGCTTCATATTTCTGTGACAGACTGCTTGCCTATTACATGTCGAATTGGGAAAGCAATGCGATTTGCCTCAGTTCACTAGAGGCTGATGGGTGGGAATGTCAGAGCATGTGTTCAAGCCCAGGACTTTTGGCTCTGAATCCAAATAGTATTTCCCCCCTACAATTCAGCTTCAAGGGTGTGCATGTGTGCATGCATGTGTGTGTGTGTGTGTGAGTGTGTGTGTGTGTTGGGAACAAGTATGTGGGTGCAGCCTATTCTTATTGAACTTGGGACCCTACTCTGTGTGCTGTGAATGGTGTCGTTCTAATCTAGCAATTGTTCCAGGAATTTGGTTAACACTGGGCTCTGAACTGCTGGCAGCTGCAGCTTCTTGAAGAGAGCTGCCCCTCCCCATACCCGAGCACATGCACGTGTGCACATACGCAAGATGATACTTTTCTTTCTGTAAAGATCAAATTGGCCTCCTTGTTGCCAGCTCAAAGCAGATGTTTATTTGTTGTTTTCGTGTTTTCAACTGTTGTGATGAGGTTCGCCTCCTTCTCCTTTAACTGAATTACGTGTCATTTAGCTCTTCAGTGCAAACTGCAGAGCGAGCGGGATCCGTCTGCCATGTGAGGCTTCCAATTTCTTCTCTGCAACCAAATTAGACCAGCTCAGCCAACAGAAACTGAGGCCCTGCGGCCCCTCAAAAGGAAAAGGCCAGATGCACAAGGCATTCCTTTGGCTAAGCCTGACCTGCTTTGCCTTCTTTCCTCCCTGGGGGTGCAGCTCTGGACCCAGGTCTTGGGCAGAAGACAGAGATGCTGAGAGGCACATACTCCCTCTCCCACCCACGTCCTCAGGCCTGCATTCTGTGAGTGTGCAGGAAGGAGGAACCCAGATCTGTGTTGCTTTTCTTAAGTGCCCATGGGGCACATCGCATTGGCCCATGCTAGCTGACTTGAGTAGAAGGGCAAGAGAATGGTAACAAGTTTGCAAGAGAGCCGATGAGCACACAGAGATGGCTAGGAAGAATGTTTTCAGAACACTACTTCTATCTCTTGTGATCCAAGTTCTATCAATAATGACCTTGAAGGGGCCTGAGAAGCTCACCGTTAGCCATATGTCCCTTCTGTTTTTCTGCTGCTGCGCCCTGGTATCCACCCCTGCCCTCTAGTCCGGCTCCTGTCTCTAAGCAGGGTCACACCTAGACCACCTCCATCACCCCACTGGGTCTAGCAGAGTCGTTATTACCTTTCTAAGTGATTGGATTGCTGAATGACCACCAGCAATCACTTCCTTTCTCTGGGCTCAGGCTTTTTAACCCTGAACCGGGGTGGTTGGGCTAGATGAGCTAGGTCTAAGATTTTTGTTAATTCTAAGTGTCTCTGATTTGCGTGTATGGCTATGTCTAAACTTCGTTTCTTCTTAGTCATTCCGCAGTAAACTAGTTCAGCATTGTCAGATTCGTGTGACAGTGATAAAGAACCTCGATCCTCAGATAAACTAGGCATGCTAATGGACTTGGTAACACTCAAAGGGAACCGGGCAGGCTCTGGACTTGAGGTTTCTTATGGCTGAGTTTTCCTTGGCAGCAAGTACTCTTTGGGATGGTGGGGTCAAGAGACTGGGAAGACCAGGGCAGCCACCAGAGCAGGTTTTAGCAGTGGCAAGTCCGCCAGATGGGTCACAGAGGCCATGGGACATTGAGGCAGACTAAAAGCTTGGCAGGTAGAGGAGCTTGGCATAGAAGAGCCCAGAAGGTCAAGATGGCCGGCAGCTGACACAGAACGGTCTGGCAGCTGGAGCAAGGCACCTACTGTATGGACTGAAGGTTCCTAGTCTGTGGAAGGGACGAGCTCATCAGCAGGGCTGCCACGCCCAGTGGAAAGCGAGTGCTGAATAGGAAACGAACAGGGGCTCCCCCGGAGGACGAGGCCCGAGCTGCTGCCTGTTGCACAGGGCTGCAAGCTCTCACACCCCCCACCCAGGGCTGCTCGTGGGACCGGAGCATCTTTAGCTGTGGTGTCTCCGTGAGGGAAGGATCAAGCTGGCTTTGTCTTTTCTGGATGTGTATTAGGCAGGAGTCTGGCTGGGTGAGGCAGGGCTGGTGCTCATGTGGGACATTGGGTGGGGCTCAGTGGGGGCAGTAGCCACACTGCTCCCTGCCCTTCCCTGCATGCAGCATATCAGCAGGGGCAGTGAAGTGCCAGCTACAAGCCCTGAGCCTGGAGGGCTCAGGGACCAATGACAAGTTGTGCTGGAGGCCCTACTGGCTGTTCCTGGGCCCCTCCCACATCAATTACAGCTCTTCACAGCAGGATTAACTGATGCTTTTAATAATAATGTAAGAAGATTATATATTCTTCTTTCTCAATTAAGCCTCTATGAAGAAATAAACACAAATCAGAGTTCTAAACAAAGGAATGCTATTTCTTAGAAGCAGCAAGCAAATGTTCTCTTCTTTCAGTAGGAAGGGAAGAAGGTCTGCACCTGGGGGTGGGGGGTGGGGGGCGCCCCAATGTGCCCCGCGCCTCCAAGTGTCAGCAAGACCTTCAGGGAGGCATTTTCTTATTAGTTAATGATGGATGAGGAAACCCGAGGGTCAGAGGGACTAAGGTACTTGCTCAAGGCCACACAGCTATGGTAGGAAGGCAATAGGTCCCACGTCTTTCTGGTCCTCGCCATCTGACTCAGTGGGGACAGCATTCCCTCACGTCCTGGCCCTTTCATTCCACCAGGTCCATTTCTTCTTGCTACCTGGCCCCTTGGGTGGCTGTCCCACTCTGTTTGGCTCTCCATTTCCACTGAGGAGACCAGACATGGGAACCAGAGCCAGAAAGATCCTTAGAGATCATCCAGTCCAGTGGTTTACACGCTTGACTTTTCCAAACACAATTGTATGATGAGCTCCAGGACTTGGAATAGATAAAAGGATTGTCGTTCTTGCTTTGGGTTGGGTAGGGGGAGGTGAAGCCATGGGGACTGATGGAGCAAGGCAGGGTTGGGTGGGCGCAGGGCTTGGAGACCCTCCATGTGACTTTCTAAGTACCCAGGAGAGCTCTGGAGCGCCTCAAAAAAGGCTGAAAATCTGCCAAGAGGCCCAATGTCCCCATTTATGGAAGTGGAGACTGAGACTTGAGGTGATTAGCCCAACGTTGCACAGTGTCTGAGAGTTCTGACTCCCAATTCTCTGCCTTTTACTGGGTCAGACTAGTAAGTCCGGCCACTGAGATGGGATCTGAGGAAATGTCTTCCCTCTTCAGATCTTTGGGGCATTGAGCAGGTGAAGCTGTAGCCCCTGTAACAGCGTTGCCCAGGACTTAGAATCAGCTGCCAGAACATTAACCTGCAAAGGACTTTGCAGCTTTGCTTAGAATTGGTTCTTGACAATCCTGCCCAAAGCACAAGCACAAGGAAGCAAATTGGCCTCTCCCCATCCAAGAAGGCTTCTCCTGGTATAATAATAGGTGCTGGGTTTTATAACTATTAATGTCTCATGATTGTATTCATTTTTAATAAAATGAATTCCTTAAGTGGTTTACTGTATGTTATTTAATTTTTATCTTTTTTTTTTCTTCAGATTTTGTTTTAGAAAATATGGTTGCCATAGGACTTGGTAGAAGAAGTCAAAATTTAGGCAAAAGTGGGGACTCTGCTCTCACTGTGAGTTGGCAAGCTAGGGCCAGGGGGTGTCTCACTGACAAAGCGCCCACTTTTCTGGCATTATTTTTCCTCTCCTCAGTGCCACCAAACTTCATGTCCCCACCTCCCTCCTTACTCTGAGGTCAGCGCTTCACAGGCCTTGGCACGTGGACCTTTGGAAGAGTTGAGGTCTGTTTAAGGTCATTCTTCGCTAAGTGCCTATTAAGCGCCAGGCACTGGAGACAGATGTGAAGATGAACAAGATGCACTGTGCCCTGGCAGAGCTTCTGTTCCCATGAGGAAGAGGACATGCAAACAACACGACATGGGGACTTCTGGGGGAGATGGCTCTGGGCACCTCAAGCTGAGTCCTGGAGCGGGGGACAAGTTGCACTACATGCAGAAGGGGCAGCAGGAGAAGGAGTCCTGCACGGGAGAACGGCAGGTGCCCAGGGCCCCGCGGGGCCTGTCGACTACATTTAATTTTTCTCAGAGAGTCAGGGAGTGCATCCGAATCCTCTGATCCTATTTTCGTGGAAAATAACATTGCAGGGAAGGAAACCCACGGTAGGCGAGTCCTGCGGTTTCAGCCCAGAGGCAGAAGTCCAGCTGTGTGAGGTAAAGCCAAGCCAGAAAATAGCTCATCTTCTGGCTGCCCAGTGATGGAGAACACCCCCTGGGGAAGGTTAACACAGAGCATCATCATTAGCTTCAGCAGGCAGAACGCTAGGCTCCGAGACCCAAGCCGCCTGCTGGATCCACTCTAATGATGGGAATTGGGCGCTAATTACCATGAAGCTGCCCCACAAGCAGCCACACGGCTACTGCAGCTCCGTGGGATCATTACAGCTTCTCCGGTCTTTAAAAACCGGAGCCTTATCTCACCTTTGCATGGCACTTTTCAGTGGATAAAGACTCATGTCTGTCTGCAGATCCCTTATCTGCTGTGGGCATTGTCATTTCTATTTCACCGGTGAGGAAGGAAAAGAAGATTCCAGAGAGGATCAAATTTACATCGTTAATACATGGGGAGCTGGGTTTAAAACTGTTTTTTGTTTTGTTTTGTTTTGTTTTGCTCCGTCTCTTTCTAGTTTATCTCTGCTTCTGGGCCAGGGAAAAGAAAAGAGGAAAGTAACATTTATTGATGGCCTCCCATGCTAACTCAATTAATAATGTCCAATGCTACATGTGAAGAGACCCAGGCTCAGAGAGGTTGAGCATGTTCCCACTGTTGCACAGCTGCTGATATTTGACTTCAGATCTTCCTGCACTTTCACTTGATGCCCCAGTTATCTCTGGACCTGAAATGGGGCTAGGTTCTTATTAATTGTACCTCTGTGGGTCAGACACTGTGTAAACCCCCTTAGACCTGTACAATTGAGTCTTGTAGGGGAATCTGCATGGGCATGTGTGTGTGTGTGTTTGTGGTGGGGGGGGTATTTAAGCCAGAGCCACACTTGGTGGGCCCTCCACACAGCCTGTCTGTTTGGGTTTGTGGGTGTCTCAGAATTAGAACTCAGCTCTGCAGCAGCAGGGACCTGGAAAATGGGCTCTTGTCCTAGATCAGAAGCATCCAACCCATGGCGTCCCTGGGCCACATTGGAAGAAGACTTGTTCGGGGCCACACGTAAAATACACGAATACTAACAATAGCTGATGAGCTAAAAAAAAAATTGTAAAAAAAATCTCATTATGTTTTAAGAAAGTTTACGAATTTGTGTTGAGCCACATTCAAAGCTGTCCTAGGCCACATGCAATCCGCCGGCTGCAAGTTGAACAAGCTTATCCTAGACCGGGGATGGCGAACCTATGGCACACGTGCCCGAAGTGGCACGCGGAGCAATTATTTCGGCACACGGAGCTGTGAATACCACTTAAAAAATTATTGTTTATGCTGTTATAGACATAAAAATAATCGATACCTCTATCTCACTCGATGGGTTGGCACACGAGTCGAACGAGTATACTCTTATTTCATAAACTTTGGCACTCAATCGCCAAAAGGTTCGCCACCCCTGTCCTAGACTGTCACTGGAAATCACTTCAGATTGGACTGTAGTCTTTGGGGGGGATATGGAGACTTACCCAAGAAGCCGAGAGAACTGCCGCAGTGTTCCCAGCACTCAGCCCCCTCAGCCTACTGCTGTCTGTCCTTCAGTGATAAGCTGTCCCCCTGCTTGCTCCTCCCAGAATCTCCTGAGGCCTGTGGCTTTGGCTGTGTCCCCATCGGGATGCATTGCACGGGTCATAGAGGAAAGGCCAGGCCATTGTTATCCAGCTTTGATCCCAAAGACCAACAATGGCCACTGGGAGGATCCTCAGACTCCTGTTTCAATATGCTGGTTCAATGTGGGGATAAACACCCTAGGACTCTGATTCACTTCCCTGTAGGTGATTTGATCCTAAAGGTCAGAGAGAATAATGCTGAATTAAATTATATTTTGTAAAATTAGACTGAGGGGGCAGCGAATGGGATCATCCAAATTTTGCTAACCAGTAAGTAAATGAGTCACAGTAGTTTATACATTAGCTGCTAGAATCTCAGAGAACAAAAGAAATTGCAGGACTAGCTCATCCCCCCCTATTTACTCCAGAGATGCAGAAGCCAAGCCTCCCAGGTGGGGAGTGACTGATGTCTCTGGTTATGCAGCCACCAGGAAGCAGCAGAGCAGAGATTGGATTCAGGTTTAGGGGTGCTTTTGTTTTTAAGATTAAGCAGAAGTTTATTGGAAAGAGGAAAATCTTTCTAATAGAGAGGGGACACCCGAAAGTGGAATGCCTTGCTTTTTTTTTTAATAAGATTTATTTTATTGTTTTTGACAGAGACAGAGAGAGACAGAGGCAGAGAGAGATAGAGAGAAGGGGGAGGGCCCAGAGCAGTCTCCACAGTTGTACATCATCAGTTTTCAACATGGTTTCATTCCACACAGGTGGGCAGGCGCCATGCAGGGCAGAAACGGGGCTGGGGGCCTCCTTCATGGGAGGCATGCCCCCTCGAGCCAGGGGTCCAACTGGGGGCAAGAACCAAACTGGGGGCCTCCCTCATGGGAAGCACCCACCCCCCCAGTTCAGCATATGGGTTCGCATTGGCCAGGGCCAGGATTCGATCTTTCGTCCCTGGAGCTGCAAAGAGAGCGCTTAACCCGCTGAGCCATCTCGGCTTCCCCTGCTTGCTTTTTTTTAAAATTGTGATTTCTACATCCTATTTCTTGTCTTCATTTTGGCCCAATTTACCCAATTATTTTAGATCAAAATGTTCATTTGAGTTGTAAATTAGCTGAATAATTGCTGTGTGGATCTCATTCAGGGAGCCCCTCAGCTGCAAAGAGCCCTCAAAGCCAGCGTGGGAAGAGCCCTGCCCCACCGGGGCTCCAAGGGGAGGCCTCCCGCCAGGAGGGCCTGGTGCTCCTGCTCACAGGGGAGGCCCCCTCGACGGCCCTCCTGTCCTCGAATAAAGCACAGGAAGGGCCTCATTAAAAACAGAAAGATTATCATAAAGGTATCGATTATTCCCACATTAACTCATGGGCTCAATTTCGCCTCAAACTCTGATTTGTTTCAGGGAAAAGCGGAGGACCTGGCAAAATAATTTTTAAGTTCATTTGAAAAAATATATGGGAATAAAAAATAGCTGAGAATTATGGTGGAGATGCTGTCTGATGGGGGGTTTGTTTTTGTATACATCAAAACATCATAAATCATAACTAGCCAAGACAATATAGTGGGTAAGGAAGAGGAGAAAGATTCGCAGCACAGGATAACCCAGACGAGGGCCCCGTATATAATACAGGCAGATGGCATATCCGTGTAGGGAGCGATGGGTAATAGAATAAAAACTGTGGGGAAAAACGGCTTGCTGTTTTAGAAAAAATAAGCTGCTTAGAATCTTACTTTATGTACTATATTAAAAAGGGATGCGTGTTAATGGGAAAATCAAACCATATTGACATTAAAAGAAGGGGAGGTCAACATAGCTCAGTGGTTGAGCTCTTGCCTCATGGTCATGGGGTTTGGGGTTTGATTCCCAGCCCTGGTCTGTGTAGCCGGTGTGCTGAACTGTGGTGCAGCTGGTGGCTGCAGCATGGAGAGGCAGTGGAGGTTCTCGCCTCCCATGTGGGAGGCCCCCAGTTCAGGTCCTGCGCTGTGTGGCCCCACATCCACCCATGTGGAATGAAACCATGTCAAAACTGATGACGTACAGCTATGGAGACTGCTTTGGGCCTTCCCTCTTCTCTCTCTCTCTTTCAAAACAATAAAAAAATTTTTTTAAAGAAAAAGAAAATTGAAGTCTATGCTTACTTCTAAATGAAAAAGGGTATTCTAGGAATAAGTGTGATGGAATGAATAAACAACAATAGATTTGATTATATTAAAAAATCTGTACGTCAAAGTGGTTCTAAATGAAAAGACAAATATAGTAGAAAATGTTATAGCTATCAAAAACAAAACATAAATTATCTGAAGAGCTCATGCCTGTATTCATAAGAAAAAATATTAAAACCCCAATAGGAAAATGTTCATCACAGTGTTTGTTTATTTGAATCTCAATCCAAATGTTCATTCATTCTTTAAATCACTTAGTCAACAAATATCAAGATCTGCTGTGTTCTAAATACTGTATTAGATTTGGGGGACCCATTGATGAATAGAAAGTACATGGTAGATGCACTTTGTGAAACTTACAGTTTAGGGGAGAAAATAAACAAGTTAATTAAGAATGTTCACCATCACAAGAGAAAAATTGTAATTGTGGGGTGAAGAATGTTGGCTAAACTTATTGTGGTAATCATTTCACAACATATACCTATGTCAAATCACTATGTTGTACACCTAAAATGAATACAATGTTATGTGTCAATTATATCTCAATAAAACTGGAAAAAAGAAAAAAAAGGAAGTGTCTAATAATTATGATATATTCTTATAATAAAATGTTATATACCATTAAATGTGATGCCAGCAAGCAATGACATCATCTATCTATCCACCCAACAAATATTTATTGAATACCTAAGATGCACCAGGAACAACACTAGAGGATACAATTGTCAAAACAGATACAGTTCCTGCCCTCGTGGCTCTCATATTACCAGGACATTGTATTATACACTGTTGATAAGGGCTCTGGTAGAAGAAGTACAAGGTAGTCCCCGAAAAAGGCCATCACATGAGATGTGAGTGGTCAGGGAAATCTTCTAGAAGAAATGCCATCTAAACCGGAACACCAAGAATGAGTGTGAGGGAGTTAGCAGATCAAGACATTGGAAGAGAATAGAGTTACACACAGACCCTGGGAAGTGCCTAAGAAAAAGGCAGGATATTCAGTTGTACTTATAACCTGACATCAATGCTATAAAGATGTGTAAAAACATCCCAGGAGGAAATAACACGTTAGCAGTGGCTGGTGGAGCTCCCTCTGCTCTTTATTTCCTGCTTTAGTCCTTCATACCGAAGTCAGGCTATAGGCTGTTTGAACACTGCTTTCTCCTCCCAGGTCTGTCCCAGTAACCACTGGCAAGTCCTCAGGCTCGGCCACTGGGCTGCAGTAGCACCGAGCACAACAGGTGGCCTGCCGGGCTCCAAAGGCTTCATGAGAAATGCACGGCTTATCTCGTTAGGAAAGTGCCCAGAGCAACAAAGAGAAGAAGGGAACCTTCACCACCCACAGAGAGAAAGTGGGAAATCAGATTTTCAAGATACGCTTTGTTCAGGAGGCCGTGATGTTTCCATTTTGTTTTTTGATAGAGAAGCCTCTTCCTGAATAAAGAATACCATTCCCCATATGGTGTGAGTGATGCTGGAGGACTGTGTGAGGACGGGCACTTCCTAAGCAGCTGAAGGTCAAGGAATACTTGTTGGGGGAACAGGGCTCCTCGGGCCTTCCCACTGCCCCCCAACCCTGCACTGCCGAGCTTGTTTCAGAAGGGCTCCCGCCACAGTTCTGGGATCTTCTGCTTCTAGATGGGGAGAACGCCTCTCCTCAAGCCACTTCTCTTATATAACATCTCACCACTGCCATTTCCAAGAACTAACTCCCACTCGGTGGCCACTGGCCTCTGATGTCCTGACATGTGGTCCTACTTGACCTTGCCCCCTATCTGGAATGTACCCTGTTCTTTCCATCTGTTCAGGGAAAGCCTAGTCATTTTGTTAGATCCTGTTGTAAACCTTACTTCCCTGTACTGTCTTTTCCAACCACTCCAATCTAAACAGGTGTTTTTCTCTAGCTTGCCTGGTATTTACTGTCAGAAACAGACATTTGACTCTGATCATATTCTTCCTTTCATTGCCAGTTATTTGTGTCTGTGTTTGCGACTCACCTTCTTCATGTATAATGCTGTTCTCTTACTTAGCAGATGATCCATTCCCTTTCCCATCTGCGAACAACTCCTGAATGCCCTGAGGCCCAAGTTGCTCAGCCCTCGGCTTCCTCTCTGGCTTTTTGTGAATCATGACTCATTTTTACCCACCACAATAGATTCCCTATAAGGTCAGAAACTACATTTGACTTATGCTAGCATTTCCAAGGTGCCTAGCTCGGTGCTGGGGCCTAATGGGTGATGCAGTTAAATGCGGAGTCAATGAGTGAATGAATGGAAATGAGTTCAGAGCGGTTTGAGGACTGTTTTAGTGCGTTAGAGGTTAGAGGTTGGCTGTGTTATACTTCTCCTTCATATTGCAGAGAAAGTACTATGCCCATAACAGGTGCTTAATGAATATGAAATGCTTTATTAATTGCGATCCAGTCATGCATTGCTTGATGACAGGATGCGTTCTGAGAAATGCCTAGTTAAGCAGCAATTCTGTCACTGTGTGAACATCATAACATGCACTTACACAAACCTAGGTGGTCCAGCCTACTACACACTTAGGCAGTATGGTACAGCCTCCAGCTCTTGGGTTACAAGTCTGTGTTACTGTATGGAATACTGTAGACAGTTGTGCTATAGTGGTCAATGTTTGTGTATCTAAACAAAGAAAAGGTACAGTAAAAATATGGGATGAAAGATAAAAAGTGGTACACCTTTTATACTCATAATCTAGGACTCTTACCACGAATGGAGCTTGCAGGACTGGAAGTTGCTCTGGATGAGTCACTGAGTGAGTGGGAGCGACTGTCACAGCCTAGGACATTTCTGTCCACTACTGTGGGCTTTAGAAACACTGTCCCACAGCCTCCTCCCTGCTTCCTTTTCATAGAGTCAGAAACGGAATGTCGGAGCTGCCAGTACTGCTCCAGGAACAGGGCTGTGGGCTGCACTGATTGGACACCTCAGGGAGAAACAGTGGGGAGGTATGGGTTACCATAACAGTGACTGTCAGGAGGGGACAAAGGGGGTCCTGAGCATAAGATATCAAATGGAGAGAGAAAGGACGTAGGGGATTGTCATGGCCATGTCCTTTTATGTATTGCATGTTGCAGCAGAGATCAGATGAAGAAACTTTGTGCTATTCATTTAAAAAGAGGGTATTTAACATGGGAAGGGTGTAGAACTGATAAATCAATATTTGGACTTAATGGGGGAAAAAAAAATTTTTTTTTGGCTCTGTTGACCTACCTGGCACAAAGGGCTGTCTCTGACATTGAGTTGATGGAAGAAATACAATGTATTCGTGCTTTACGTCATTACAACCTGAAAATCCTTCTGAAGTACAGGCGCAGGCTGGCTGCACACCATCACAGAAAGCTTGTACTAGAGAGGCAAGAGATGCCTAAGGCGCATTAAGGTACCTGCTGTGGACCTGTGTCCTTGTACTGGTTCTGAGGTCCTCGACAAAGACTACATCAATGCACTCTGAGGACCATTAGATTAGATCTGGGGGTGGGGAGGAGGCCGGGGTGCCCTCTGAATATGTAGCCCTGAAAGATTGGCTCCTTGGTGCTGGAACAGGTCAGTGGCTGCCTGACTGGGATGTCATCTGTGTACTCAGAATCAAGGTGCTGTGATTGGAAGAGAAGCTACTGTCAAGCCCCACAGACCTTGCTTCTGGGTGTGGGAAAAAAAAAATTTCTCCTGATCCACATATCCTTCCTTTTCTTACAGGACATTCAGTTCCATTATCTTACAAAACTGTCATCAAATGCACAGTTTGTCATTGACAGAAACATCATTAACTGGGTATGAGTATATATTGATAGCTTTATTATTAATATGATTAGTCTATACTGCCCTCCCAGACAGAAGTCTGTCAGACAGAGGTAGCTGCTTGAGCCATGTTGCACTCCTCCTCCAGTGGGAGAACTTTCTTTTGGACCTTTTTCTATTCATAGAGGTCAGTCAATAAAGCCACCATATCTAAAGCCAACTCTTGCCTGCACCTTGGTGGGCAGTGGGGGGGGGGGGGGGGAGGGTCCTCTGCCCAGTGTTCATTCAGCTGCTGTCCCCAGGTGAGGTGCTTTTACACCACCCCCACCCCCAACAGGAAGTATGACTTCCATCCAGGCCCATCATGCCCTGCGAGGGCCTCAGGGGGCCGGAGCAGATGTCTGGGTCTGCTTCCTGTCAGCTCACTGCCTATATGACATTCAGCTGTGGACTATGGAGACAGGATTAGAAGAGTGATCAAAACGTTGAAATAATTCTATGGAGCGTAGAACCACGTGTACCTTACTCACTGTTCTGACTTGCCTGTTAAGACAGGGGTCTGAGTTCTGGGCCTGACTCAATGTAGGTGGTTTATACAGACACTGTTAGGAGCCACTGGCTCGTCCCTCTCTTCTTCTGCAGAGTGTCTTAGAGAGAGAAGCTGTCTATGCCCCAGGGTAGTTCCACTGAGCATCTTAACAAAGAGAAAGGAAAAACGAAACAAATTCCCCAAACTCCAGTTCAGCAGAGCCACTGTCGGACTGGCTGTATTTATGCTGACAATTTCGGCTCCTTGTCCCCACATCCCCTCAGTAAAGCTGTTCTTTTGATCCCAACAATTCTCAGACAGAAGCGCAACACAAAGATAATTATCATATAAAGTCGGTGAGCCATCATGCCCTGCAGACCCACCTCTCTGAGAGTCAACTGAAAGAAGAGAATCTCCAGGCTTTGTCCTCCATCCTTGGTCATGCCCCAAAGTGAGGTGGCCCAGGTGCCCCTCTGGGGTGGTCCCAGCCCCCAGCCAGTCCTAGGTGTGGGAAAACCCTCCTGTGGTAAGTTTGGGTTATGCTGTTCTGGCAGACGGCTCTGCTGGGTGACTAAGTTGTAAAGGACTTGGACTTGGAGGTAGCCTCCAAGTTCTCTACAACTTAGTCACCCAACAAAGCCATCTGCCAGAACAGCTCAGAAAAGGGACTCAAAAGGCAGGGAGGAGAGAACGGAAAACATCAGTCACTAGATGATGGGAGAATGTAAGAGAGAGGTAGATGAGGATGCTTCTGAGTAAATAAGGAAGCAAGCCCCATGGCCGGGGGTGGAGTGGAGGTAGGTTTCTCAATCCACATCATTCCCCCTTCTAACAAACCTACACGGTGGAGAGAGAAATGAATCAACTATGTCTATTTAAGGTCAGGAAGGATTCTGGGAGGTCCAGATGGAATGTGTATCCCCATTTCTTTTTTTTAAAGATTAATTTTATTGTTTGACAGGTATGTATGTGTCTAAGAGAGAGAGAGAGAGAGAGAGAGAGAGAGAGAGAGAGAGAAAGAGCCCAGAGAGAGAAGGGGGGAGGGCCCAGAGCAGTCTCCATAGTTGTGCATCATTAATTGTGACACGGTCTCATTCCAGATAGGTGGCCGTGTGGCTGTGTGGGGCAGGAACTGAACCAGGGACCTCCCACATGGAAGGTGAGAACCTTCACCACTGAACCATCTCAGCAGTTACCAGTTGCGCAGATGGGATTATATGGGCCAGGGCTGGGAATCAAACCCTGGACCTTGCGATTGTGAGGCAAACATTCAACCACTGAGCTATCCCTACATCCTCCATTTCTTCTTGAGTGTACCAGGTGATTCCCGAGCTGGGTGTGGTAAGGGGTCTGGCCCCGCTCCAACCAGATGGAGACCCATGGGAAGGGCCATTTCTGGGGGGACAAAAGTCTGCAGCCTCTGTCTTGGATCGGAGGCAGGACTAGCTCTTCTGGATCTCTTTGGCCGGGACCCCACCTTTCTTTATTCCTGGGCCATCCCTTCCACACAGGCTCCAGGGACACACAGATCTGGGTGAGAACACGGGCCTGCCCCTCATTTCCTGGACAACGCATTCAACAGCCCCGAGCTTCTGTTTCCATACCTATCAAATGAGAGCAGAGTTTGAGGGTCCAGTCAGGTAACCTGGCTGAAGCCCCTCTCAGCCCAGAGGAGTGTATAGTGTCTTCCAAGAGTGCTGGGGACACTGGCTGGGTGCCTTCATCCTCACTGCCCAATTAGTGGGTGTGGCACCCCACTGGTTCTGGGGAAGCCAGTGTGGCATCTGGAATGACATTGCTGTCTCATACATTCTGAACCACCTCTATGATGCTGACCGAGTGTAAAATATTGAACCTGGTTTTTGGCGATGGGGACAGGCTGGCCACTCATACTCCAGCAAGGATTTCCCAGGGTGCATTTGGGTCTGGAGGTCTAGACTCTACAGTTCTGGGAATTGAAAGTTTTGACTGTGAGCCAGCCCTCGGATAATAACGAGCTTCTCAAATCACCCAGAGATAAGAAAGCCGGGATCTAATCATCTGTCTGCATTATTCCGGAGGCTTCTGCCGCTCTGCTGTAACACCAAAGCTGTGTTAGCGAGGAACCAAAGCTCCTTCCTAAATGGCCTGTGATCCCAGAGTCCGCCCTCCAAGGGAGCCCTTTATGGGGGGATCATGGGTAGAAGGCAGATGTTGGAAGCTTCAGGAAAGTTCCCAGTGGGACTGTATATGCTTCTAGCTTCCGTATTCCAGTCATTAGATTAGTGGATGGCTCATATTCATGACCTGAGAGTGGAAGAATGCTCAGTTGTCTAGACGGGTCCTAATAGTCACACCTGTCTGTCCCTCTTGCCTTCACAAACCTGGATGAAGTCAAGATCCGAGTCACGTACGGGCACAGTCAGGAAACATTTCAGCTCTCGCGTTTCAGAAATGAGTAAATGCCCAGGTGGGTCCTCCCACTCCCACCACCCCGCCTCCCAGTTCTGTGGTTTGCTGGCCCCTCTTGCTTTCCTCGCTCAGTGGTATGTGGAGGGGTGATGGTGGATTTGTGTGCCCTGATGATGAATCACGGAAAGGATGAAAAAGAAACACAGAGAGAAAATATACCCCACAGGCAGACCCCATCACAGTCCATAGAAGAGGAAAGATCCTGGGCCCAAGGGTAGGTGATAATAGGCCCATTTTACCTCTGTGAGGAGAATCAGAGAGAGAGAACAAGTTCATCCATTTTCATCTACCTTAAAAGAATTGCTTAGGGGAAGCCAGGATGGCTCAAAGGGTTAAGTGCTTGCTTTACAGCCCTGGGACCGAAGATTGAATCCCAGCCCCAGCCCGTGCGAACCCATATGCTGACCTGGGATGAGCTTCCCTTGCGGGAGGCCACCAACCCAGCTCCCACCCTAAGCAGTCCCGGCCCACCTGTGTGGAATGAAACCATGTCAAAAACTGATGACGTACAATTGTGAAGACTGCTCTGGACCCTCCTCCTTCTCTCTGTCTCGGTCAAAAACCAATAAAGTAAATCTTAAAAAAAAAAAAAAAAAAGAACTGCATTTGCTTCAGTGTATCACCTGATGCCTCTGCAAAGTTGATGGGTGGGAATTCCACTAGCAGTGCCCAGGCCAGGGGCTGGCTCTGTCCTTAGGGAAGCTCATGGCATTTGGAGCTTGCAGCAGACTGGGTTCCCTTGTTACTTTGACTTCTGTTTCCTTTCTGTCTTCCAGGGGTAGTGAGCCCCGAGGGACCTCTCCTCACTGCCCTTCTCTTTTCCATGTCTGTTCCCACAGAGAGCTCATCCCTTCCGTGCAATATCAAGGCCTCTTTTTCTTAGCACGAAGTGAACTCCATGCTGCACAGGCATGATGCTGTTCTCAAACTAAGGTCAGACCCTGACTCTTCCTTTTCTCCTGAATTCCAGGCTGGCTGGAACCTCCAACTCATCATATTTAAAATAAAACACGTGATCTTCTAACATTCTTCTTGGTTCCTAGACTCTCCATTCTCCTGGTTCCATCTCAAATCCCCTGTCCCCAAGCCCTGCTGACACTTCCTTCTCATGTCCTACCCACGTCCTTGCTGCCAGGTTCACAGTTCTGCCTCGGCCCCGCCGGGCCTGAGCCATAATCCCTGCCTGGTCTCCCTGCAGATGGCCAGCAGCTTCATCATCCCAAGGCTCTGCTTTGATAATGCCAGTTATAGACATATAAAAAAAGCAGCTAAGCGGCCAGTCATGCTAACTCCTAACCATCTTTACAGATTTTTTTTTTTTTTTTAGTGCAGCCCATCAAAGTCATCACCAGCGCCAAAGATCCCACCTTTACAGTGTCTGTCATAATAGCGGGAATTAACAGGCACCGGGAAGTGTAGGGTGCTAAGCTGGCATGTTGGAAGCTGCGCTCTCCCGGCTGGGATCCCACAGGGTCACCACCAAGGAAAAATTTCTCCTGGGAGCCACCTGGAGCCTGAGGTGGTCTCCTGCTTATTTTACTCAAGAGGATGAGTAATCACTCCCTCCGGACATGATCAGCACTTGTCTGCAAGAGGCAATCTATCACAGCAGTTACAGGTGTGGGCTGTCAGCTATTAATCTTCTAGCTGCTGCAGGGGGGAGACCCGGGGGTCCTAGGGAGGTGCTAGGATGGGCAGAGTAGACCAGCTTCAGCAGCAGCTAGTAACCCACCATATGGGAGCAAACATGCCAACTCCATGGTGAAGATTAGAAGGAAACAGGACCCAGGACTTACAGTTTTGATTTATGGGGGTTGGGCCATGGGTGATTGTTTTCTGTTAAAGCCCTGCTGATGTAGCTGCTATGTACCATAATAGTGAAAAGACAACACTTTTGAAGAAATAAAGGCACCAGGAATTCAAACAATCCGGTGGGTTCTAGAGCCAGACTCCCTGAGTTCAAAACTTAGCTCCAATAGTTACTGGCTGTGTGACCTTGGCCCAGTCCCTAACCTGCTCTGGGCTTTAGTTTTGTCATTTGTAAAATGGGTATAAAATAGCATGCAGTACATGGGGTTGTTGGTTTGAAGAAATTGATATGGGTCAAATAGAAGACCCCCCTCGAGCTCCTCATTTTTAACTTTTGCTTAGTCCCTAGTTTCAATCATTTTTCTAAATCAGTTTTTCACAGTCCATAGCCTTAAACAATAGAATGTTTTTAGCCTAGTCCCTGGAACGTCCCCTGCCTCCTGCTTCAGACAAGGATCCTGAACTTTGTGATCAGTCATTCTGAAACTTGTGACTTATGGCTAATTGTTATCATTGTGGCCCAGCATTCTGTCCAGACTGTTCGGGCCCAGTGGGGCTGAATGGCCCTTCCATCACATAGCAACCTTATGTTAGTAACTTTGGGACTTGTTTCTCAGGCCACGGCCCTTCCACTGCATAACTACCTTGTGTTAGTAACCTTGAGGCTTGTTTCTTAGGCAAGTGCTTTTAAATCTATTAACTAAATCTCTCTCTCCTCATTTAGGGGCTATTGGGATACAAATGAGACCCCAGCAAGGCCACCAGCTCATCCCGACTAAATAAGTTAACACGGTCTTTTAGGTGAATCTTCCAGACCCCTTCCTCTTAGTCCAGATAGGGTGAGAGTTTTGTGACTCCCTGATAGGCAGGGATAACAGCCACATTCAACAGGGAGCAGATATAGAAGAAGGGGCCTCCTGCCCCTCAACTTCCCACAGAGATTTGTGGGTATCATGCCTCCCAAGAGGCAAACAAGGTAGGCAGGTAGAATAGGGGGATCTCAGGACCCCTTCCCTGGGGCCCGCCTTGCTGGAGTAATTACCACCCTTTTCCACCAATCCTTGCCCCAAGGTAGTCAACCATTAGAAAAATTACAGGGAAAACTAATTAACACTAGGAAGTTATAAGTCTCAAAAAGCCCTCCAGTTCAAACTAGTCATGGATGCCTGTGCAATAAGAGTTATAATGACCTTTATTTCACCCAAACCTCACTATACCATCGTTATAACAGCATACATAAGCCCAGAAGTTAATTAATATCATAACAGATTGACTTCTGAGAAGCGACATATGTGCAATTGAAAGATTATATAATATCCCCCTGTCAATCACCAAATGCCAATCAAACATCACATACCCTGAAAGGTGTAGCCCCTTCTAAGAAAAGGGAACAAAAATCCCCCAGGTCCTGGTAGTTGCGCCCTTGAGCCACTCTTTCGCTTGGGCCCACTCCCACCTCTTGGGAGTGTACTTCTCCTACTTCTACTTTTAATAAACTTTTCTTTCACCTTTGTACTTTGGTGCCTCGCTCAATTCTTTTATGGGGACTCCAAGAACATGGGTACTGAGCCAAGAAGTGCCCATTCTTCAGTAACATAACGACTTAGGACCTGAAAAATCGTAAGCAGTGCTTGGACACAGTGAATGTTCCAGAGTGGTTAGGTATGGAGGTAGTATGGCATTGTGGGCACACTGGTGTTGGAGTGGATGGGCTGGGTTGGGATGCTGACCAGCTGACCCTCTGGTTTGCCTTGTCCTAGACTTGCCTCCTGCATTTTGCTTGCATGAGTCCCCTAGGCAGAGGGGGCTGCTGGCTATCTCCTTGGCATGCCACATCTGTGTGCCTCCTTCCACCCACCGGAGTGCCTGGCCAAGTCCTGATGATCCAGCAAGCCCAGCCTCATCCACCTTTCTTCCAGGAAACCTCTTCTGGCCACCTCAGCTCACTGTGGACCTGTGTCTTCTGGCCCTCAGGGACTCTCTCATTAAACCACCCACTTGGTGATTTCTATATGTCACCCAGACTTGTGTGTGTGTTCACACAAGGGGCACTTGTCTTCCCAACTAGTTTGGCCGTGCATTCTCGAGTGCATGAATTCTATTTAAATCCCTTTTTGACTCGGTAGAGTGTGGCGTGGTTGTAAGTCCTCTGGGAATTTGGCCTAATTGATGCTAATTTGCTTCTAAAGCCTTGTGCTTGCTTCCTGGTGGCCACGGGGACTATGGGACTGAGGACGCCACAAGTCTGATATTGGCTCTGCCTTTTTCATTCACGGCAGGACCAGCATGTTCTCCTGCCCCTCGCCCTTCTAAGTTAAGGACTAACCATGTAGTGTGTGTGTGTGGGGGGGGGATGTGGGCAGCTGATTCAGGCAGTGATAACAGCCCTCCTTGCCGAACAGAGCAAGGCGCTGCAGGGGCACATGCGCCTCCAGTTTGGATGCGGATTCTGGCTTCTGACTTCCGAAGGCAACAGCAGCCTGGTCTGAGCATCCTTGGCTTTGAGGAATCATTGAGAGGCGAGCGGTGCTGCTCTGCACTGCAAACGGCCTGCCTTCTGTGCCATGAAATAATTAACCTGGTACTATACCGAGAAATTGCGCTTTGGTGTTAGTAAAAGGCCTCGGTTAATTGCTTTCATTTTCACTGTTTACTGCATCAGAGATAAGAGAGAGGGTTTTGAAGCCAAGAGGAGAAACACCCTCATAAAAACAGACAAATGCCCTGCTTCTCATCAAATCGAGTCTGCTCAGTTCCACAAGTGCAGGGCTGGCAGCCACCACACAGTTCAGGCTCTGGCTGTCTTCCACCAGCTCCCGGTGAGCTGGGGCTGGTGGATGTGGGGATCCAACTCTTAGCTGATGGGTGGTAGGTGACTGACAGCCTACAATGGGCTGAGCCTGTTCTGAGACAAGGCGACAGCCCTGCTGGGCTGATTTATGACATTGTTATTGGAAAAGCCCCTGAATCATCACACACCTCCCTGTGGGCCTTGTGAAAGAGGCCTACTGTTTAATTCAGGTGGCTGTCAAGGCTGAGGACAGGCATGGTGACCCGTGATGTTACCTCATACACTAGATGATGAGGTGAGGTGTAATCTCATGACATTTGGTACATGCGTGGATGAGGGCCTGTCTTACCATGTTGTTGTTATTTGGTTTTGTATCAGCCTCCACTGGATGTCCTGTTCCTTGAAGGCAAGTGACTGTCTTTGGTCCCCGTGTTTCCGGCCTGGGCACAGTGCCCAGAGCTCGTCCCAGTGAGACTGGTCCATCCATACGTTCTGACATGGATGGTGCCCCCAGAGCTACGTAATGCAGGGGCCTGAGAGGAGGGGCTTACTAAAATTTTTTGCATGAATGATGGAATTCCACAGATGTTGACCGAGTGCTTGTTTGGTTTTAGGAACTGTTGTAGGCTCTGGGGTTACCATTAGACCAAGATAGACAAAAGATCCCTGTGCAGCTTATTAGTGAGAGATAGACAGCAGACAAATACAAAAGGGAAGCATATAGGATCTTGGAAGGTGAATACAAAGAAGAAAAATAAAGCAGGGAGCTAGGAAATGCCAGGGCAAAGCTGGGGAGGGGGGGAGCGGGGCAATGTTAAGAAGGTGGTCAGGAAAGTTCTTACTGAGAAAGTCGTAGTCAAAGACCTGAAGGAGAGGGAGTTGCAATGTGTGAACATATGTGAAAGAAGCACCTTCCAGGCAGCGGTCCTTGGGTGAGCAGAGACCCGATGGGCCTAAGGCATCCTAAGTAAGTTCACGCATGTGGCTGGAATCAAGCGTGCAAAGGAGGCACTGGGAACTGACTATGCAGATTTTGTCAGGGCATTCGCTTCTCTTTCATAGGAAGCTATTGGGTAGTTTAGAGCCCCCAGAGCCCTGTCATGGTAGGCAATAACTCCCACCAGCCCCAAATGTCCATATTCTAGTCCCTGGGTCCTGAGAGTATGTGCAGGTGACTAAATTAAGGATCTTGAGATATGGAGATAATCCTGGATTATCTGGAAGGGCCCAATGTAGTTATAAGGGTCCTTGTAAGAGGGAGGCAGGGAGTCAGGAAGAGAGGAGGGAGATGTGATGATAGATGCAGACACAGAGTCAGGCAGGTACTATGCAGTGGGCTTTGAAGTTGGAGAAAGAGGCCGCAGCCAAGAGGAGGTTCGCCTGTAAAAGCTGGGAAAGGAAGAAGCGGATTCTCGCCTCTGCCAGAAGGGAACCCAGCCCCCACCAGGCCACCCTGGATTGCTGAGCTCCGAGCATTTGTTAGGAGACCAGAAAGGTGTGTCGTTTGAAGCCACTATGTTTGTGACGGTTTGTTACATCAGCAACAGGACACAAATACAGATGTCAGGAATGCTCTTCCATAACTGGTGGGCAGTTCTGTGAATGATTTGGGTGTGCGATTCCATTGGAAAGAACAGAGGTGGGGGTTGGGCTGCCTGGCCTCCTCCCCGCTTAGAGGTGGGTGATGAAGAAGGTGGGGTCACTAGGTGAACGGCAAATGATAAAGGACGTTGAGTTTGGTGACTGATCTGGGGCCAGGAGTCCACCTACAGGGGCACGTTTACTGGCGCAGACCTGACTGGAGTCCCCAGAGGGAAGCACCTCTCATCTCTCCATGAAAGCAGCAGTACCAGTGGAGCAATGGAGGATCCCAGCCCAGCATGTCCATAAGGATTTTGCCCAGGCCAGTCATTTGATGTCTTGCACTTTCTGGACAATGCTGGCAACAATAGAGAAGGCGACCCAGGAGTTGGGCAGGCGTGAGACGCAGGATGGCTGAACCTCTAATGGGGCAATCAGTACTGATATTAAACAGTAAAAAGCTTTTCCCCTGGGGACCGTGGAATGAGGTGGGCAACTCCTAGGCTTTCTCGGGCATTCTGGGCATAATCCACCTTTACGGGCCTCAGAGGAGAATCTGAGAGAAGAACCAAGGGATGTGGCCAATGCTCAAATTCGAAGACCTGGACTCTTTTCTACCATCCACCACTGAGTTTTGTCCTGCTAACAGGGTTTGAAGTCTTCCCTCCTAGAAACCTAGCAAAATTGGTTAAGTGAGCGTCAGCATCTTCCCTGGCCCCATTGTCTGGGAATTCTGTTTGCCATGTGTCTACAACCCTCCACTCAGTGCATCCCCCCCCCCCCCGTGTGTTTTGATATTTAATGTGCTACTGTCAGGTTACTTTGGTCAGTGGTGGGCTAACTCCCCATGTCCTACTGAATTTTTAAAAAATGTATGAACATCACAAGGCTTTAACAGAGCTTTTGACTTCAACACATTCCTAGAAAGCATATCCATCCATCCATCCATCCATCCATCCATCCATCCATCCATCCATCCGTCCCTTATTGACTTGCTATATCTGTTCTCCACACCAGAGACACAGCTGTGACCAATGTTGTCCTTGTTGGTTGTATTCTAGTGATTTTGGCCCAATGCTATGAACCAACATTTAATTAAATATTTTGGGTGTTGGTTACCTCAGAAATAAAAAATGCCGGGACTGGGAGTGATCTTAAAGATCATCCAGTAAAACCCTCTCATTTTACAAATGAGGAATCGGATGTTAGAAAATGCATGTGGGTGGCCAGAGGCCCCTCAGTTGGTCAGTGGTCAAAGAAGGACTGAACTCGTCTCTGTTCAGTGCATTCCCCATTGCATGGTGCAGTGCCCCCAACTTCCCACCTCTGGGATTCCATACGTCTAGACTTGGTGCCTGTGAGTGGGTGACTCGCAAAGCTGTGTGCTCCCTGTTGTCACTGGAGGAACAGGGAGTTCAGCCACGTTTCAGGTGACTGGAATCTGGGATGAGAGGGAGTGCTTCTAAAATGGAAATGCTTTATGTCTGTGAGGCTCGTGGTGGTGTCTTAGGGAGGGACATCCCTGAGTCGTCCTGGAAGAACTTCCAGACGGGGAAAGAGGAGACGGGAAAATGCAGTTGGTCCTGCTGACATTTACCTGCCTTGGATTTGAACTGACATTGAGGCCCCCAGGAGGGGTAAACAAATCTCCACCCTGCCAGGCCAGACACATGGTGCCTGGAATTGCGCCTTAGGGCCCTTGGGCCCTGCACCTCGCTTCTGGGTGTCCCTGTGCTGTTTCCATCTGCAGTCTGCTCCTCAGACACAGAGCTTTTCCGGGAAGACTGATGAATTGTGTCTGGACTGGCTCATCATGCATATCCTTGTCTGTTCATTTCTTTGATTCCTTTCCACATTGCTTCCTGAGCTTGCTTCTTTCTGGTGTCATGGTATACACAAAGAATAATATTTTGGTATACACAGAAAATAATATTTGAGTGGTGCACTGCAGCAACCTGGGCAGGGGCTTGGTGTTTACATGGGATCTGGTAAAATATTCATCACGTTCTTTCTACATGACTTGCAGTTGATGAGAAATGATAAAATACACAATTTTAAGAAGGATATTAAATAATAAATTTAAGAGTTCTACTAGTAGAAATCCATAACAGCTTTTTTATAGATTTATTTTGTTTTGACAGAGAGAGAAAGACAGAGACAGAGAGAGACAGCGAGAAGGGGGAGGGCCCAGAGCAATTTCCATAGTTGTGCGTCATCAGTTTCATTCCACACAAGTAAGTGGGGGGCTGCTCAGGGCAGGAACTGGGCCGGGGGCCTCCCACATAGGAAGCAAGCCCACACGAGCTGGAAACCAAACCAGGGGCCTCCTACATGGGAAACTCGCCCTGGTGAGAACTGAACTGGGGACCTCCCCCATGGGAAGCACAACCCAGTTCAGCATATGTGTTCGCACAGGCTGAGGCTGGGACTTGATCCTTGGATCCCGGGACTCAATCCCCTGAGCCATCCTGACATCCCCATAACAGTTCTTAAATGAGAAAGGTGAGTTGGCTTCCATGTTTTGCTGCTTAAAATAACTAGAATGCAATTTATACCTCAGACGTAGTGATAATTTGTTCAAAATCCTAATATGCACCATTGACTAGAAACTTTGTTCGTACAAGTAAGTGATAAAAGTTTTAAAACCGTTTTTTACAACCATTCAAACATTTACAACAGTTGAAATTATATTTAGAGGCTCACATAGTTCTTCCTTTTCTTTCACTAGCAAAAGTGATGAAATTTCTCGTAAAAATTGGAATGGATTTCTTATCGGCCTTTGTCACAGCCAGTACTTCACTGTGTGCACTGTTCGAGTGACCAATTCAGACACTGCTGAGAGCGCAATAGCACAGATGGTGGGGGACACAGACGTGTGGGCCCTTTGCCCCCAGCTGCCCCTGCCGAGCCCCTCCTGCCCTTGGGCAAGGGGACACAGGTCCTCCCGTGGGCCCTTGCTGACCAGCAGCAGGGGCTGCTAGAGCAGAAGTGTCTATGACCAGCACCTCCTAAGTTGCACACCAGGCTTTGCGCTGAGCAGCTTGGCCCACACACCCATGTGTGTGCCCTTGCTGTACTCCTTGAGGAGCCCTCTGGCTGCAGGGGTGGCCCGGCCCTCTGCTCAGGGCTGGCGCTCACGTCATGGTGCACTCGCCTGCCCTGGTCCCTCAGCTCTGCTTGGCGCATTGCTTGGGGAGACATTTCCACGTTCTCCTCTCCACGTTACACCACCCTCCAGGGCTTCCTCCATCTGTCTCATTTTGAGATGACATTTTTCTCCTATTCTTCTGAGGGAGTTGAGATTATTCAGTGAAAAGTCCCATTTCCCTTCTTTTGTATCCCACGTCTCCACTCCCCCACCTCCCTTTCTTTTTCTTTTTAAATTTTATTTTAAAGATTTGTTTTATTGTTTCTGAGAAGGTGAAGGGAAGAGAGAGCAAGAGAGAGAAGGGGAGAGGGCCCAGGGCAGTCTCTGTAGTTGCACATCGTTAGTTGTGACATAGCTTCATTCCACACATATAGATGTGAGACCACATGGGGTGGAAACTTAACCAGAAGCCTCCTGCATGACAGGCGAGAAGCTTTGCCACTGAGCCATCCCAGGGGTTACTAGTTGCACCACAGTTTAGCATATGGGGTTGTACAGGTCGGGGCTGGGATTCGATTCCTGGACATCGCAGTTGTGAGGCAAATGCTCAACTGCTCAGCCATCTCAGCATCACCTCCCTTTTTAATTTGCACACCATTCAGTTTATGTATGTTGCGCACACTGTTGATGCCGTGTGTACGTGTGGTGTGGACAAGGGAGAGAAGACAGGTTTCTTGGTGGGGGGGGGGGGGCTGCAAGGCCTGCTTCAGGAAGAGAGGATGCAGCATGCTCCACACCGCCCCCCTCTCACTTGTGTCCTGTGCACATGCCCCATGTCCCTCTTCGCTCCAAAGCCTCTGCTCCCCAGCCTGACTGACACCCACTCGCTGCTCCCGCTCACCCACTGTGGCTTTATCTGACGCTGGGCTCCCTCTTCAGTCTCACACCATCTGGATCCTGCACTCACCACACCACAGAAATTGCTTTCTCAAAGGTCGCCAGAGACTGAAATGCCTGATCAATGGCTTGTCTTCAGCGCTCCCCTCCCGCAACCTCTCTGCGTGACCAGACACTGATGATGTCTTTATGCCTGCAGTGCTCCTCCGGGTCTCAGCGCCACCACACCCCCATCCCCAGGGGTGTTTTTCAGCACAGCCTGCTGGGGCTGGAGAGTGACGTGCTGAAGAGCAGGCAGGAGGCCCGAGTGGAAACACAGGAACTAAGACTTCTGTGCTCTGCGATTCAAAGGCTTCCAAGCTACTCAGTTCCCTTGACATTGCACCGAAAAGCAGGGCCGGAGAGACGTGCTAGGCTGCAGACCGCTCATTTGGACAGGGATACCGAGAACCTGGGGTAAGGGACTTCAGAGATGGGACAAGTGACGAGGAGAGCTTTTCCAAGGATGCATTGTTAAGCAAGCCACCGCTCTGGGGCAGTTGAGGCTACATCCTCCTGGCACCCCTGTGTAGGATGTGCATCAAAGCTGTCTCTTCTGGGGAAGCCGGGATGGCTCAGTGGGTTAAGCGCTCACTTTGCAGCGCCGGGGACCGAGGATCGAATCCCGGCCCCGGCCTGTGCGGAACCATATGCTGAACTTCCCCCAGTTCAGTTCTCTCTCTGTCTCTGTATCTCTCTCTCTCTCTCTGTCAAAAACAATAAAAATAAGTAAATAAATAAATAAGCCGTCTCTTCAGGAACAGAGGCAGGAAGTTGAGCATTGCCTCATGGGCATTCATGTGCTCACTTTTCAGGGTGGTGCATGCACCAGTACTGCCCTGCACAGAGGAACAGAGAGGTACATGGAGCAACAGGGGACAGGCCGGGAGGTGGGGTGAGAGGACATGGAATGGGAACGAGAGGGGACTGATCCAGTCCTGTGTCACCAATGGCTTTGTGCCCTTGAATGTCTCCTTTTTCCTGCAAGCACAATATGTTGAAAGTCACACTAGACCTGTGGGCATCAGGGGAGTCATGTAAGGCAGAGGGCCATGTGGCCCAGGTCTCACTCAGTGGCTTCATATGCAGACTTCTGAAGACGTTCTGTGTGGGTTAATGTGTCACACACAAACATTTACACTATATGACATGTCTATAACACTGCTGGTTTTTCTTTCTCATATTTCAATGTGCAGTAGACTCTCAGTTAATCGGCACCCATGGAGATTGGTAGATGTCAGATGAATGTAAGTAGACTCTCCACTAATCAGAATTCAAGCAACTGGCACTCTTAAGCAACCAGGTGCTTGTTGCCTGAGATTGTTCCAGTTGCTAATGTTCCGGTTGCTTGAATTATGATTCATGGAGTCTGCTGTATTATAAGTATGAATGTTAGAAGGTGCCTATGTTACTTTTGATCCCTGACAAGCCATTGCTTCTGGGCCAGGGGTAGAACCAGCATAGTTCTCATGCTGGATTAGTTCTCTTGACCGAAAGTGGAGACCAGAACTCTGTGGTTCTGAGGTTCATCCCTCTCCATCACATTTAAATTCTCCTGCACTTAACCACATCCCAAAGAAGTTAGCTCCTGCACAACCTCAGGGTCAACCCCCATCTTTCTGAAGGCGGAAGCTCTCTGTCTGTCCTCTGCCCAGCTGTGTCCGGAGCACCTGGGAACTTAATACGTGCTGTGGAATGAGGTTGATTATGACAGTAAAGTCTCCCAACCCCTTATTCTTAGGTCAGGATCCTTGAAGGCCTTATCTCAGTGATCAGATGTACCTTTAACAGTAATGATGGTAATTCACATCTATATAATGATAATGACAATGGTGATGGTAATTCACGTTTTTATAATGATTATGAATATAGACAAGGTCCTTTAGTCCTCAAAACCATCATAGCACATCTAATTATCCTGACTTTACAGACAAAAAAATTGAAGCTCTGAGAAACAAAGTGACTTTTCAAAGGTCTCATTCCCAATAGTCAAATCCAGGTCTTTTGTCTCTGACTCTGGAACTCACAGGGTCAGCTTGGGGTCGGACAAGAGAAAGAGGGGATGGTGGTAGGAGTGGGTGGGGTGGCTCTTGCTAAGGGGTAGAAGAAGATCCCCGGGGGTGGGGGGATGAGATCACAGGTGCAAACTTAATACACCCTGTGTGTGGAAAGACAAAAGCCTTGGCACTGGCAGGGGTGGGGCATGTAGGCCAAGCCTCTAGCGGGTATCAGTGAGTAAAGCCACAGCACCTATCAGCTGAGCTTCGGGTCTATGCACCGGTGGAGACAGAGAAAAAGAAGGACTATCACAGCACATGCAGACTGTGAGGGGCTCTTAGAAGAGTCCACAGTGGATAGAGACTATCCTGCCAACCAAGGGTCCATAAGAGAGCTTTTGGCAAATGTGTAGGAAGCATTTGCATTGTCTTCTTAGTGAGGAGGAACTGCGTCTTCACAGCTGCTATATGTAACCCTATAAGGAAGCTCTATAATTTCCATACAATTGCCCATTATAGAACGAGGTCCTGAGCATTCTCACTCAAGGCGTTTGCTGTCTTCCTGAGGTCCTTGGTTAAACAACCCCTCCAGGTCTTACTTTATAGAGATATCTGGGCTGCAGGCCTTACCTAATTATGAGTTAAGGACCAAGGAGAAAGTCTTCCCAGAATTTTAAAGTAAGACTTTGTTAGTTGTGGGAACTGCATCCAAAGAAGGGAGAAGAGACAAGCTTGCTGGCCAGGTGTCAGGGTCCACCCCACACATGGGCTTTGGTTCAAGTTTAATCTAAAACTCCTCCAAGAATTCCCTTGGCGTCAGCTCTGGTGGGAGAGGTGTGGCCTTGTGATATTCAGCAGGTGAGAGGATAAACTTCGTATCATCAGTGAGCAATTTTCTAAAAGGCCACTGTTTGAAAGATGTGTTTGTCCAGGAACATATTTAAGATTGATAGGGATTCCACGGTGTTTATCCAGGGGAATAAAACATGAATGACCTTTATGTTAGTGGAGATGTTGGTTTTTCTCTACTACTGATGGGAAGTAGTCTCCTCTTGGGGTGGGAGCTCATCGCCTCATCAAAGGACTCCCGTGCTCAGAGAGGGAAGCACAGGGAAGCCGTCCCCAGAACTCTGTGAATGTGTGTTAGTTCGCTTGTCTCAGGCTGGGGGTGGCAGGTGGTACTCTCTTAAGGTGCCCTCATTTATCCCTGTCACCATCATGTGGGCACTGGGCCCAGATCATGCAGATATGAGTGTGGAGATGGGGGTCCTCACTGCCCTCAGATTCAGCCCTTCTGTTCCCACATTCCCATCTTTTCCCTCATCAGTTTCAGTAGGCTCCTCAGATTCTTTTTTCAGAAGAGCCCTTGAAGTGCTGGCAGACCACTACCATCTCCTCCGAGAGCCTTGCTGAGAGCGAGCACTGCTCCTCTGGTCAGACACCCATGCGTGATTGTCTGCTTTCCTCTGATCTGTGTTTGTCATCTGTAAGATGGGGATGGTGGCAATGCCACCTCAACATAGTTGTTACGTGCATTAAATGTAGCAATGTGTGGGGATGTCAGGATAGCTCAGTGCTTGAGCATTTGCCTTGCAATCTCGAGGTCCAGGGTTTGATTCCTGATCCCAGCCTGTGCAGACCCACATGCTGAACTATGATGCAACTGGTAACCACCGGGATGGCACTGCGGTGAAAGTTCTCGCCTCCCATGCAGGAGGCCCCTGGTTTGGTTCCTGCCCTGCACAGCCCCACATCCACTTGGGTGGCATGAAACCATGTCACAACTAATGATGTACAACCATGGAGACTGCTCTGGGCCCTCTCCCCTCCTCTCTTTCTCTCTTTCTCCCCCTACCTTCTCTCAAACAATAGAAAAAAAACATTTAAAAACATAGCAACGTGTGTGGGGCTCACACACAGTGACTGCCACACTGCAAGAGCCCAATAATTATTTGATATAAATGTGTTTTATGGATTTGAAAGGCACCTTTGCTCCCAAATTTCAGCACCTCTGCCGTAGGAGTATGCCAGGATGTCTCACAGTAGCTTCTGCCAGGTGAGTCATGACACTGGGCTCATTGCCCAAATGTGTACAAACACCCAAAGCTCCTGCCTCCAAACTTGTAGACTTGGTGTCCATGGCCTGAAAAACCACCCAGGGGATAATATAGGTGGATTATTTATTTATTTATTTATTTATTTTTGTAACTCACAGGAATTAAATTGTGAGAGACATTGACTTAGGCATGTTTAGCAACCTTCACAAAGCAGGGGAGTCAAAGTTGGTTAGCTCTGCATAATTGCAAAACCCTCTTAAGAACTCCCAAGGCTTTTTTGTTATATAGTTTCCTTTAAAACTCTTGTATCAGCCAAGCTTGGATGGCACAGATGATATCATATAGAAAAGCCTGAACATCCCCAGCTCTGAATCGAACGTGATACAAAACAGCTTCTGAATGGAAAGAAGTTTTAAGAATATCTTACTCAATTGGTCTAATGGTATTTTTCTTTTTACATGTGTAGAAGAATAATATATAATAAAACAACATTGCCAAAATAAGCCCAAGCATCTCTTTGAACAAATAGAAAATAAAAATTACATCATCATAATGTATTATGTCCTAGTTTAATTGGCAGTCTTCTCTTTCTTAGTAAAGAGTACATAAAATAAAAAATACAATAATATATGTAGTGTATTAGATTCAGTGAAATATAATATTAGGCAAGTCACAAATATCTGTGGTCCCTTTAAGTGATTCTCCTATGACAGTTTCTTAGTTGAGTTGTTTCTGCTCTGAGGGAGTTCAGATGGCTTGCCAGTTTCTTTGTGATGGTTAAGTTTTTTTGCGTGAACTGGGTTAGGCAGTGTGTCCAGTTGTTTTGTCAAATGCTGATCTAGATGCTGCTGTGGAGGTATTTGTAGATGTGATTAACATTTACCATCAGTTGACTGTAAAGAAGTGAAACAAATGATCTGTAATGAAGAATGAGGAGAGGCTGACTCCATCAGTCAAAGAACATAAGACCCCAAAATAAGTTTTCTTGAAGAAGAAGGAATTCTGCTTCAAAATGGCATTTTAAAAAAAGATTTATTTTTATTGTTTTTTGACAGAGCGAGAGAGAGAGACAGACAGACAGAGACAGAGAGAAGGGGGAGGGCCCAGAGCAGTCTCCATAGTTGACAGCATTAGTTTCCCATATCATCAGTTCTTCCCCGAGTTCCCAGCCAGCTGGCCTGCCCTGTGGACTCACCACCAAAATGTGATTGAACTTGCATACCAATCACATGAGGCAAGTTCTTAAAAGAAATCTCTGTCTCTCTCTTCCTATTGGTTCTGTTTTTCTGGAGAAGCCAGACTAATATAATCTTTTAATATATATTGAATAGAGTTGAACAGTATGACTCATGTAAAACCAAGGAGGAGAGCAGCCTCAGAAAGTTCTACGTAGAGAACTTTCCACAGAGAGAACTGACTTCTCAGTGTGGATTATTTTTACACCAGCTCTGCGAGTGGTGGGTTGATTCTACTTTGGGACTCTCATTCTAAATCCCACGTATTCTCCATCGTCATGCGACCGGTTTTGGCAGACCCACATACAGATGCTAATATCTAGCTCAGGTAATGTCCAGTTCACTGAAATGGGCCCATTGCTCCAGGCTCTAGGCACCATTGACTACTCAGGGAGCCAGCATCTGAGGCCACCCTCCTATCTGCTGCAGCTGTGGGACCCAGGAGGCCTGCAGTCTATGACTCCCAGGGGTGCAGATGAGGTGGTGCTGAATCCTTTCTCGTTAGGCTGACCAGGCGTCCCGTTATGAATGGGACAGAAAACAATGGTCCTGTTCGGTTTCAAATGACACATCTAGTCAGCCTACGGACACCTTGAATTTAGCCCAGTGAGACTCGGCGGACCAGAGGTTGGAGTTGAAACAGGGCAGGACCGTTGTTTTCCGTCCTGTTGAAAACGGGAGGTTTGGTCAGCCTACGTCTCCTGGCTGGGCGTGGAGGAGCCATCTCTCTGCCGCCCACCGTCTCCAGAGTTAATTGTTCTGGGCTTGGGCTGCACATGGGCAGAAGTGAATGAGCTGTAGAAATAGTTTCCCCAGCATAATCCATCATCCCCTCAACGATGCATTTCTGACAGTTAATTAGAATCCACACAGTGGAATAACGAACATCGTGTTTAGAATTACAATCTATTGCTGAACAACAGATCAGACAGCCTCTTGTCTCCCGTCACCCTGAGTGTCTTAAGTGTTCAATTTCCAATGCCTTTTTAGCACGTTTTGGCCGATGATTTAGCCAAATGGCTTCAGAGGGCTTCATCATACTAAGGGGGGTGAAACCTCTACCTGTTCCTGGGCAGCAGTCCAAGGAGGGACAGAACGCAAACCGTCACTGTCCAAGGCAACAGAGCTGGGTTCTCCCTTCTGGGCTGCCCCTCCCACGCCTGACAACAAGGGTGTAGGAAGTAGGAGTTAAAGCAACAACGTGTGAGTTAGAAGGGACCTCAGAGCATCCTGTTCAATCCTTGCCTCCTTTAGAGGCTTGATGAGGATGCCAACATGGTCCCCTAATCCCAGCCTGTGGGGTGTTCTGCTGCTGTCCCACTAGGTTTGGGACAAGGTTGCAGATGGCACGGGCAGCCTGCATGGTGGCTCCGCTTCCTTGCTGGCTGAGGGAGAAATGCCTGGTGTGCTCACAGAAGGGTAGCCAGCTGGTTTGGCAAGTTGAGTCTTCCAGGCTGGTTGCCCCCGTAGTCTCTGACCCCACAGAGGCAGCGACTCCTGGAGAAGTGTCCCTGGCTTTACCTGGTGGAGTTTGGCTTCTGTTGCCTTGCCACATTGTGGGCAGCCTGTCCCACCCCGGGGACCAAGAGAAGTGTGCCCATGGGACAGGGATCCCGAGTGCCTGGCTCTGGGACAGTCAATGCCATTCAACAGCTTGGTATCTATGTCCCCCCAAAGGAACATCCTGTCACATTCTTACCTGGGGTACACCCATGTTTCCTGTGTGCACCCCTATCCCAGGACCCTGTGGTGGTTCTCAGGGAGTCCTGGAGACTAGAGCACCTGTTCACAGCTGGGGTGAGCCCTGCTCTTACCAGCTATGGAAACAGGTCTCTACACTTAGGCTCCGAGATTGTTTCCTCTTCTATACAATGGGTGTCTATTTCCTAAATTCTAAAAGGAGTTAAGAATGTGGTCATGTAAAGTGCTCAGTAAATATGTGCTGTGAAAGGGAGAGAGAGCGTTCATATCTGTGATCACTCATAATTTATTATTGGTTCTTCAACTCAGGCAGGCAGCTGCATCCTTAGGACGAATGGCATCTTTCCTTCAGGCCTTGGAAGAGCAGTGAGTGGACACATTTCTAGACCCCTTCTTACTTAAGACAATTTTTTGATGGCCTAGGGTGTCAGAATCAGCTTAAAAATAGGTTAGAGACAACCAGAATTCATTTTGTTCTAGCATTTAGACTTGGGTGAGTAATGGTGTGCTAGCAAGAAAAAAGCCTTGGGGTATATAACATGTGCTGGTTTCGGTGGTGTAAATACTCCTGTCATGGCTGATTGAGAGCTTCCAGTGCAGGTCATTGAACTTGGAGTTGACAAGAGGAGCGCAGTAGGCTCTTAGGAGTGGGTTCGAGTGGCTCTGCACCACTGGGTAGGCGGAGATAAATTATGAGTGGGCTGGAGGCTGCTTGGTGGTTGAACACCTGCCCCTGTGTTAGCCACCTGTCACTCCACCCCTGCCATCATACTGTCCTGAAGCCGAGGACACTGGTTCTCCCAGCTACTTCCTGTGTCCTCGCACAGGTCTGCAATGGCAGTGGCATTGGTTGGTTTGAAGGGCCCCTGCCTCTGAGATCCTTTGTGGCTTAGTGCTCATGGACCCTGCTGGGTGGCATTTTTCCCACCTTCATAATCAAGTTCTCCACCCTCCCACACTCTCCTAGTCCACAGTCAGGCATGGTGTAGGCGTTTTATGAATGCTCATTCAATGACAGACATTTTCAGTCACGAGCCACACGTGGGCACAAGCTTAAGTTAAAGAGCCCGAAGCTTCCCTTTGCCTGAATCCTGGAACAGCCTATAAAGACCTGTGTCTTCCTCTCAGCATTGTGGACTCTCACTCAGGGACTTGCTCCTCTTCTGTATTTAAGAGCGAAAGAAAATTCAGTCCCTTTGGATTCAGGGCAAGTGGGGCATAAAGTAATTCTGCCCCCACCCTGCTCCCCACTGTGGGGGGGCTGAATTCCTGGCTCCTCCTCTATCAGGTAGGCCTGGGCCAACCAGGGGAGACCTGCAAAGGACACAGGACTCTATTCCCTGGCTCCTGGCATTGCGAGGCAGGAGGAAGATGCACTTGAATGATTCAGTGGCCGTGCCTGACTATGGCTTTATGAATAAATTGGGTGCCTTGCAGAAAGATCACTGTATCTTCAATGCAAATCCCACAAGACAATAAATATAAATTCCTTTGTTGTAATCACAGCAGCATCCTGATCTGCCTGCGGTGATTAAAGTATACCCAGACTGCCATTTAATTTCATTCCAGGCCATTTCTAAATTGGGTTGTGTAAAGACGTCTTGCTATAGAAATTCTCCCTCAGCCTCAGCCCTGTTGTGAGGAACTCCGGTCTGTAAACCGTGCCTTCTGCTGAGGAACAAGCTCGAATTTGGCTGTGCTGACGGAACTTGAACATCATCAACCTCCATCTCCTCATCTCTAGCTCTGTCCACAAAGGCCATTCTTTCTCCAGATTTTGGAAGCTTGCTTGCCAATCCTTCTATTTATTTATGAAGAGGCTCAAGTTGCATGCTGGGAAGCTCAGCTCCCTGCCAGGGCCCCTTAATGAGTGCCCGAAAAGGACTATTTTGAGAAATAGTCCCACCCACCCACCTGTTTCTTTTGGGGAGCAAAATGTACTTTGCCTTCAATGGCTGCCCCCATGACAATGACTCCCATGGGAGGGGTAGTGGCCCAGCCTGCAGAACTCTCCAGAGGTCTTCCCTACACCGGAGAGAGAAAGGCAGAGGCCACTTGTTAGCAGAGGCATTTGGGGGCTCGTGCTGGGAGACTTGGGGAAGGGAAGGCATGGAAGGAGGTCAAAGGGGAGGAGGAGGGGGAACCAGGGATCTACTCCAGCCAAATTGGGGGGCTGGCCCTGTGAGCTCTGCGGTAGCTGCTGCAGGAACCGGGCAGCATGATTCATCCAAAGGCAAACAGCCCATTTGCGTGGGCAGTACTGGGCCTGCAATAGACCTGGGGAGGCGTCCTGTTAACATGTGCAATCAGTATAGAACCCCCCAGATGCCTTCCCACCTTGCTGAAAGAGAAAGAAATAAAAAGCCAATATGCTCTACAGGGTGGGAAAATCCATCGGCCTGGGAGGCAGAGGAGGCTGGGACAGGCTCTGTAGAGCTTCTGTGTACCCACTTGTGGAAGAAAGAGGCTGCTTTACACCAGGAGTGCCCAAGCTTGGGGCTTCCTTGGGCCCCACTGGAAGAAGAAGAATGGTCTTGGGCCACCCCTAAAACACACTAATACCGATGGTAGCTGATGAGCTAAAAAAAAAATCGCAAAAAATATCTCATAGTGTTTTAAGAAAGTTTACGAATTTGTGTTGGGCCGCATTCAAAGTCGTCCTGGGCCACAGGTTAGGTGAGCTTGCTTTAAGATTTATTTTGTTAGTTATTTTATTGTTTTTGACAGAGAGAGAGAGAGAGAGAGAGAGAGAGAGAGAGAGAGAGAGAGAGAGAGAGAGAGAGAGAGAAAGAGAGCGAGACAGAGACAGAGACAGAGACAGAGAGAGAACTGAACTGGGGGCGCTCCCAGTTCAGCATATGGGTCTGCACGGGCCGGGGCCAGGATTCGATCCTTGGTCCCTGGCGCTGCAAAGTGAGTGTTTAACCTACTTAGCCATCCCAGCTTCCCCAGAGCTTGCTTTAGATGATATGAAGTCCTTACGATCCATGATTCCATTATTTTAAGTAAGGCTCTTGGAGGTGCCAAAATAGGCAGTGAGAAAAGACAGGGAGTGAACAAGGAAACACATCTGTTGAGGGTGCCTTGAGTGTGAGAAGAGAATCCATGTTCCTGCTGTGGGGTGTGTGTGTGTGTGCGCGCACGCGGGGGCGCATGCACATCTGGGTGTGAATCCTCAAACTGTTGAGATGGGGAGAGCAGGGGAGGTGGGTCTGGGTGCCCAGGTCTAGTGTATCTGAGGGTAACTATTCTGGAATTGCTTCCTGCAGTCCAGGACTGAGGGAAGGGCCTTGGGGCCCATTATGCATTCTGGGCACATTATTTATGGACCTGCAGGAGCCTCCTCTCTTTTGGACTGCGTGCAAGCTTGCTGTGAGACCGGGCCTGCATAATGAAGAGCTAGGGAACGGGCTGGACCCAGAGCATTCAGAATAGAGAGCGGTGGGGAAGGGATGGCCAGCTGAGGTCAGCGTGGCAGGAGAAAGTAGAGTCCATGCACGGGTTGTGTTTTCTTGAGGCCCCAGCTGTCCTGGAGGGCTGTGTCGTCTGTCCCCCTGGGACCAGCACAGGGCCTAGCACAGGGCCCTGCTCAGCCTGTGCTGGTCGAGTGGAGAGAGTTCAAACCGCCAAATAAGCAGCAGGTCGAAACCTATGCTCTCCTTCCACACCCAATCAATTTTCAATGCCTGCAGCTTTTTCCTCCTCAGCGCTCCTCAAATCCTGCACTTCTGTCCGTCCCTCGTGCCATCACTCTGGTCCAGCCACCACCATCACTTCTCACCTGTTTATTGTAGCAGCCTCCCAACTGACGCCTGATCTTTTTTTCAATTTGTGAATCTATGCACATTATCCCTCTGCTCTAAATCCTTCAAAAACTTCCCATTGTCAGCAGGATAAAGTCCAAGGCAACCTTCTGGCCCCTTCATGATCTGAACCCTTCTTATTTCTCGTCATTCCCGTCTCTCCCCACTGCCATGGCCTTCAGCCAAATGAAACTCCTGGTAGATCCCCTCTCTTCATTCTTTGGACATTTGCATCTCCTATTCTGTCTGCCTGTTACCCTCCTATGCCCTCACCTTGGCCAACCCCAGCCTTCCAAGCCTGGCTTAGATTATCAGCCTGCTTTGTGCCCACACCACTGTCCCCGCCTCGAGATCCTGAAAGCCGTCTGCACAACCCCCTTCCAGCCCCTGCACACAGCGCTCAGATAACCCACCTACTCACCCAGCTCTTCCACGGGCCTGTGAGCTCCTTGAGGGCAGGAACGGTGGCTGGTCCTGGGGCCTTACACAGGGCGTGACCCAAGGTCGACCTTCAAATACTATTCTGTGTTTTCTTGCTTCTAAGGACATTTCATACTGCATGATATGCCACCGTCTTGCATTGTAGGAGGAAAGGAAGTACCCATCACATGTACAGTAACACAATGGTATGCCTTTATCCAAACCACTGCATTTCTTCTTCGGGAAGGGTCAGGATTAATGTTTGAATCTGGCTTTGTTACAAGTGAAGTGGGACCGTCCTTCGCCACACGTGCAGTTCTGCCGAGTCTCCCAGTGGCCACCACGTTCAGTGGGCTGAACGAGGACCTCTGGAGCACTTGAGGACTGCCAGTGTAATTTCAGGACTGGTGAAAAGTGCCATGCCTTGTTCTGGTTCTGCTATTTGATTAAACTCAGCTTTAATTTTCCTTTCTTTCTTTCTTTCTTTCTTTTTTTTTTTTCTGTATTGACTTTGATATTACAGGAAGTAAAACTGCCTGTCTGGAGAATGAGTCTGGTGCTTTTGAGTTCTGCTCCTGAGTGCTAGAGGGCCAGGGCCCTGCTCCCTCCCAGCTTGGAGAGGGCTGCGGTCTATGGTGGAGGCTGGGCAGCCTCAGCTGCCTGTCAGAGCATCACTGCTAAATGAATGGCTGTCTCCAGGATGAACGATCAGTTTTCCTCCCAATGCTCTGTCATGGGGCAGTCTTCCTGAAGACATTTTAGGTGAAAATTGTGGATTCACATTAAAGAGAAGACTCCACAAATGATGCTACCAAAGCAAATGACCAATTGAAACATCTGTTGGATAGATGGCTACTTTGTATTCTTTTGTGCCCTCCTACACACACACACACACACACACACACACACACACACACACAATTTGTTCAGACTTATTTCTCCACTCGTAGTATTGCAAGTTTCTCTGGATCTCTATTGTCAGATACATTTGATTTCATAAATGTTCATCAATGAAACTTGATCTGATATAACCTAAGAGGGGAGGGACATTGTACATTTATGACTTTATATTCAGGAAAAGACTGTGATCTGAGGACCAAAAAATTATTCAGAGGACAACTTGCTTGAAAAACCAAGCTAAGCTAAACCAAACCAAACCAAACTGAACCAAACAGAACCAAACAGAACCAAACCAAACCAGAAGCACTGCTTCTATGGAACTCAATACCTGGGTCTTAAGTAGCTCCTTTCTTACTAAAAGTTTCCATAGCTGTGTTGTTGAAGCATCTTTGCTGTCAGAGAACACAGAGAGGGAAACAAACTATAGGGATAACTTCAATAATCATCCATATTTGAATACTTATTTTAAAATTGCAAAGCACTTTCATGCAGTATGTCATACCTGCTCCTCACGTCACCTCTGTGAGATGTTCATAGTAACTACCTTTCTGCAGATATACAGATAGACAAGGTAAGTTAAGTTTATCCATTCATTTATTTATTTATGTATATATTTATCCATTCAAGAAATAGTCACTGAGTAAATAAAATGTACACATCCCTGAGCTACATTGTGTAAGGAAGGCTCTTTAGGAGTACCTAATATAGTGAGAAAAATATAATGCCATGTGAAAATTAATAAACAGACACCTCATTTAAAATGGAGTCAGAGAATTAGAAGAGAGAACTCCCACACATGCATTACCCAACACACACTACTGACCCCAACAGGAAGAGACATAACTTGCCTCTAGACAGACAGTGATACCACTTTACGATCTCAGCAGGAGGAGAAAAGATTTCTCCTGGCCCAGTAGCAGCTCAGTCAATAGGAGGCTGCCATAACTCAGCCAAGAAAAAGTCTCTATACTTCAAACTTTCGGTTTCCTGAACTGAACACTTCCTTTACAACAGTCCCTCCCAAAGTTGATACAAGGGAATTCCTCTCCTTTGTTCCCTATGGAATTGCATGTGGTTTGCCATTAGACTCCATATCCCAAGTCACAATTCTTTGTCATCCCCAAATAAACCCACCTTACTGGAGAAATATCTGGCAGTCTATTTCTTTAAGGTCAGCATTATTTGGCGGCTTATACGGTGACCCAGTAAAAGCCCTTGACAACTCTGAGGCTGGTGAGTAAACAGGTACAGTCCCCTTAGAGCCGTGCTATCTTAAATGCTATCTCACGCTAGTGGATGGAAAGGGGGCACATACTAAACATGACAAGCACAGGGGAGACTTATTTGGTGGGCCTTACAAACTCAGAGACAGAAATGAACCAACCAGGATGGTCTGAACATAAAAATTCCTAACTAAAAGCCGGTCATGGCAGGTAGTCACATCCTAGGCCTGTAGCTTCCTTGACAAAGGTCAGTCTTTACCTTATTGTCTTTTGTCATCTAAAATAACATTTTTTTTTGACAGAGAGAGATAGACAGATAGAAACAGAGAGAATGGGCAAAGAGAAGGGGGAGGGCCCAGAGCAGTCTCCACAGTTGTATGCCATCAGTTTTTGATATAGTTTCATTCCACAGGTGGGTGCATGGGAGGCACGTCCCACTAGCCAGCAGTCCTACCACATGAGAACCATACCCCAAGTGGAAGCTGAACCAAGGACCTCCCACATGGGAAGCTCACCCCAGCAAGAACTGAACTGGGAGCACACAGTTCTGCATGTGGGTCTACAATGGCCGGGACCAGGATTTGATCCTCAGACCCTGTGGCTGTAAAGTGAGCGCTCAACCCGTGAATCCATCCAGCATCTCAGATAACACACTTCTGAACTGTCAGAGTAACCTCCTTTTTGCAGACCCATCAGAGCACAATTATCCACTGCACCAGAGCAGGAGACCCCAGAACCTCTCACTTATTACCTTGTTCCCCAAATACCATCTCTATATGCTGTCAATGTTAATTACTATCTATTCCATACCCACCAATGCAAAATAATTACATCTTTTTCCATTTTACTTTTATCCAATCCCAGATATTTCCCCATTTTTTTTCTCCCTCCTCCTTATTCTGTTACCAATGGATTTCAAGTAACCCTCCTTATGTCTCCTCCTTTGATTCTAATGTATAAAATAAGCTGCAAAACTGCCATTTTCTCAATCCATTGAGATTTTGCTTCCTGGCAATTGTCATCAGCTTGTCTCAAATAAACTCAGAAAAACTCTTTATGGCTTTGGACGTTTCTTACATTGGCACATTTCAGGGTAAGACTCCCCCTGGATCCAAGCTCCTGTTCTGCATTTTGAAGCCCTCCAGACTGTATTCAGGATATAATTTAATGCTTCTTCCTTCTCTGGTTAAGGCTCCATTTTGTCCACCAGTCCTCGCTTGGCACTTTGGCCTGACTCCTTTGAAGTCAGGCTGCTTCTTTGGAAGTCCAGTCCCTTTTGGAACCAGATGTTTCTACTAGAATTGTGCTCTTTGGCCTTTGGTCTGACTTTCTGACATTGGACTGCTCCTAATGGAATTGTGCTGGTATTTGGCCTGCAGCCTGTACAGACTTCTGCTTTAGAGAAAAAGTCTCAGAAAAATATTGCCTAAATACTTTGAGAGTCCCCACCTCTTCAGGAACTTGGGCTGATTTTATGTTTAGGAACTGTGGTTCCTCCTCATGCACATTTCCAATTAAATGAGCAGATTTGACCAAAGGCGATTTAGAATACCAGTGGTCATACTGGGGGACTTTTAAATTCCCCAAACTTACTTTTCTTAAAGCCAAAGTGGGAGACCACAGTTCTGAAATTATCAAAAGTGAATGAAATGCCTATTTGGATCGTTTTTTTAAAGCTCCCAAATGTTACCAGAAGTCTAAAATTGCCTCCTCACAAAATAAAATGTTAAGGTTAACTGAGGCAAATAAATGATTAAAGAAAGATAAAATGAATTTCAAAGATTTATGTGTCCCCCCTGCCCCCCCCCCCCATGTTTGTCCCGGGCTCCATTTACACGTCATCTTCTTCCTCCTCTGAATCTATCAGAGCCCATCTTTTAAAAACCAGGCCTTCTGGGATGCTGGGGTAGCTTAGCAATTGAGCACTTGCCTCGAAATCATGAGGTCTGGGATTTGATTCCTGGCCCCGGCCCATGCTGAACCCATATGCTGAGCTGTAGCAAAACTGATAACTGCTGGGATGGCTCAGTGGCGAAGGTCCCCACCTCTCATGTGTAAGGCCCAGTTCGGTTCCCGCCCAGCACAGCCCCACATCCACCTGTTTGAAGTAAAACCATGTCACAAGTAATGATGTACAGAGACTGCTCTGAGCCCTTTTTCTCTTTCTCTCTCTTACCTTATCTCAAACAATAAAACAAATCTTTTAAAAAAATCAAGCCTTCTGAGGATCAAAAAGCTAAACCCCTAATTTCTTACATTCCCTGCACAGGCTGAACTGTGAACCATAGTAAAAAATTTTGCCAAAGTAACTGAGGATCCCTACAGATCTGCTGAGGAATTTCATATAGTTATTCAAACTTGTCAACCTGGTTTCCTGACCTATATCAGCTGGTTCATATGCTAATAGGTGAAGGCCAGGCTTGGCATTGAATGAAAACTGCTGACTGGGAAAACCTTGTAAGGTGTCTAGGATTACAACTGAAAGAACAACCCACTGTCTTGCTATCTGGTCAGGCCCAGACAGCACTGAACAACTTCACTGGGCAATTCCTAGGGCTTCCCAAAGCCTGTTGATTGGGACAGAATTCAGTTTTTCTCACAGAAGTCTGATAAATCTGCTCATGACTATGGTAATCAACCTCAGATGGTTTTCAAACAACATTCTGATCTTTCTTCAGACGTTGATGCCTCTGGGGTCATTTTTAGCTCTATGTTTAATGACTGGGTGAACAGAGATCTTGATCTTTTGGTTACAAGGACCAGGATAAAATGTGAAACATGTCTAGGTGAGATCTGGTCAATTTGGCAAATCAGGTGAGTCACCCACAAGAAAAACTGTGAAAATTCTTAATTTTCAACTCTAGCAAATGAAGGTCCCTGTACAAAACCAAAAACCTTCTAGTTTCTGCTGTTACTGAAAAGAGCCTGGACATCAGAAAAGAGGCCGAAAGAAACGTGAGTGCTTTGAGCACCATCTGCCTTCTAACCAGCCCTCCCAGTATTCTAATTCTCAGCGATGGAATTCCGAGATGAGCGGGGGCTCTTCCCAATCCTCCTCTTAATCATCTTGGAGAAGCCACTCTGTGGATTGGGAATGAATCCCTCTCTGTTCTTACAGATACCAGGGCCACACACTTGGGGCTCAGCTCCTGCTATGAGGCAGCCCCTGCTTGGAGTATTAAAACAGTCCAAATGCGGGAATCGCTAAGAAAGCCGGAGGGTTCCAGTCTCTGACCCTATCCCTTTCAGCCTGGGCCCCTTGAGGGATACTTATCCTTTTGTACTTTGTTCCTCTACCTCTACTCATTTGTTAGGCTGAGACTTTTGGGAAAAGTATGCCAGAATTACTTTGTCTTAAAACAAAAGGGCAAATAATCCCAGCATTTGATAATAGTAATATAAAACTATAAGATATGGAACTGTGAACTCTATATAAGAATAATATAAGAAGTGTAGAGGTAAAAATCTCTGTGGGATGACACACATCAAAAGGGAAATGAATTCTCATGGGAATAGTATTATTTACAGGGAACGAAAAGTGGCCTTCTATGGTGGGTCCCTAGGCACATAGAGGGATGGGACAATGAAGCTAAAAGTCTGTTGGGAACTGAGAGGAGGGGGAAACTTTTGAGATGACCGGCTAGGAAAACTGAACTGTACTTGCTAGCACTAGGGAGCCTGGGAAGTCACTTGAGCAGGGAGAGGAGGTCCTGATTCTTTGTGGCAGAATGGGAGAAATGGAGAAGGGAAGAAGGGCCCAGGTGAGATGGAAGCTTTGTCTGAGGCCCCTTGGTGCTCAGCAGGTGGTGGGGTGAGCACTGAACCCAGAGTCCCTGGTTCTTTGCACTGCAATGAGCTGCCTCATTTTTAGCAAGTGTCTTATTTTAGGAGTTGGGGGATAGAAGCATGGGGAAGTGAGGGACTCTAGGTCAGTCACCTTGGGGTCAGTCCCTGCAAGGTGTGGTCTGCTTGCTGCTAGGTCTGAATCTTGCTTACTGCTCTGTCCCTAGTGCCTGGCCAAGTGCTGACACATAGCAAACTGTGATGCAGAGGCGAGCTGTGATTGCCTCCAGGGCCTCCTTACTCAGCATGCTGTGTTGTCCTCGATGTGACAGTTCAGCCAAGCATTCCCCAGGTGTCCCCGTAAGATCCACTTGCCCAGGGGGCGCCCGGAATGGCAGATGAAGCAGAGGGCTATCTGCCTGCTCCAGGCCCTTCCTCAGAGCTGGTCCAGGACTCGGGATCATGCAAAGCCCAGCAGGGCCTGGGCCTGGGCCTCCCGCTTGTCCCCTAAATAGAGATGACAGCAGTCTCTAATGCCTTCAACCCTTCTCCCGACACAGAGAGGAGTCAGGGGGCTGAGGGAGGGCATTCCTCCAGGTGCTTAATTCTGGAGCTTGTACCCTGCAGAGAGCTGCTATTGTCATCTCTTTGTCAGGTCTGAATTCTCTGAAGTGACAGCTTTGACTTCGGATCTCTTTCTTTAATTGAGTCTTTGTCACTCCACGGAAGGTAATTTACACATCCAATAATAGGCATAGGTTATGTGACAGAGCTTCGCGTACAGAAACCTTGTGGGAGATCTATTTCCCAGCCGCTGGGAGCCTGGAAGCTGGGGTTTCTGGAAGCCAGGCCTCGCTGCTGCCTGAAGCTAAGGTGGGGTGCGTGTGTGTGTCCAGGGGGTTCTTCTTCCCTCACCAAACATCCTCTGAGCCCTGGCTCAGTGTGAGGGTAGGGATATAACCACAGATAATACAAGGTCCTTGTTTTCTAAGGGCTTCTAATCTACTGAGCGAAAGAACTAGACTTTGAGACTGCCTAGGAGAGCTGTCACGAGGGTGTTTCTGTGCTCCGGGATCCAGGAGCCAAACATCCCCTTTAATTCATCTCTGTTCAATTTAATCAACCATCGGTGCTGAGCACCGATTTCTGAGAAACATGGTGGAATGATAGGTTGAGGGTATAAAAAAGCAGTGACTACAAAGACTATGAAACTCAAACTGACCTTCTCCTCTCTCCCTGTCTCTCTGGCTCTATTTGCTCTCATTCTTTTTTCCCCGCATTCATTCCACAAAGGTGTGTGGTACTCTTATTATATTCTCAGCTGTGTGTCTGGGATCTGACCACTGACTCCATCCTTGTCCTCATAGAATTTACCCAGGTGTGTGGGAGAGACAACCATTAATCAAATAGGCAGCCATGTCTGTAATGAGGAACTGTGCTCGAGAGGGGTGCAGGGTGCTGTGAAGTCGTCTGTGGGGTCAGTCTTATCAGTGGTCCATGGGGGTGCTGGGCGTGGGCCACAGAAACTGTGGAGCAATTAGGACCTTTCGTTCTTTATTGTTGGTATATGTATCTATGCACATACATATATACACACACATACGCATATACGAGGGCTGTAGGGAAAGTATCCAGCCATGTAGTATGAAAAACAGGCATTTCTGGCTGGAGTTTTTTCCCGGACAGTCCTCGTATATACATTTGCGTGTGTGAGCGTGTACATACACACACGCACATATGCGTATTTAAATTGCAACTCGAAGTGTATGATTTTGGCAATAAGAGGGGAGCCTGTTATAAAAAGCTGAACATCTACAGAAAATGTAAATCCATTCAAAGATTTCACATGTTAAAAGAGGCCAGAAAAACACTACAGGAAAACATGGATGAATGTTTGTGCAATCTTTGAGTGGGTAAGACCTTTCAAAAAGCACGAAAAGGATTGATAGTGCTGATCACAAATTTTAAACCTTTAGAAAAACCGCGGACAAAGCTAAACGACAAGGGAGAAGCTGGAAGCCTGCTGCCCCACGCGCGTCCCGCTGCTATAATAGCACAGCCTGCCAGGCCGCGGCCGGGCAGCTGAACTGCATGCCAGAAGACAGATCTTCTGTGCCAGTAGACAAAGAGCTGCCTGCTCGAGCCTTTGAGGGACGTGCGCCACGTGACCAGCGACACCAAGACCAGCCGCCCCTCCCCCCACGTCCAGGAATCTGCAGCTTAATGCCTGTAGGATGCTGCTGCAAGGCTAAGCGCTGATTGTCATCGGGATTGGTTGATGCCCATGTTACCCAAGAGTCAACATAATTGAATTTCATCCCATCCTCTACATAATATTACTGAATGCTTACTATGTGCCAGGCACTGTCCTATGTCACTAACTCATATCATCCTCACCATGACTCCAGGAAGGAGATATTATTACTAGCCCAGATTACGAATGAAGAGACCCATATAATGAGGTCAACACTTGCCCATGATTATATAGATTGTAAAAGATGGAGGAAAGGTGGAAGCTGGCGGTCTGACTCTGGCATTGATACTGAACATCATTGCCTTTTCCAGATCAACAAGAATCACCCAATAAAAAATGGGGGAAGGTTTAAGCAGATGACTTGCATGCACACACATACAAAGAGACACAGATACATAATCAACCTATGCAACAATTTTCATCTTCACTAAAAATTAAAGGCAAACAGCAACAATAATGAGATATTTTCCATTATCAGATTGGAAAAGAAAGCTAAAAAGATGGACAAAACCCACCGTTAGAGATGTGAGGATTTGGACAACTTCAAGTCATGTTAAGGGGTTGTCATAACAGTTTGGGGAAGTTTGGTGATATGTATCAAATACAAATGTACTTACGCTTAGAAAAAAATCTACTTCCAGATTTACCTAAGTAGAAAGTTATGACAATATAAAAAGATAAATACCTGAGGATGCTCATAAAGATATTGTTTATAATAACAAAATAATGGAAGCAATCATAATGCCCATGAATAGTAAATTGGTAGAGCAAATTATGGAGAATCTTTAAAACAGTGTCTCTTAAAAAATGACAAAGAAAAAGTACTTAACATTTTGCATGAAACAAGATCATAGAACAGTGTATACAGTATGATACCATTTGTAGAAAATTATATGCATATGGATACATATGTATCATATATATGCAATGGGATATTCTAGAAGGAGGGTCACTAAGGACTAACTAGTATGTATCTCCAAGTGTGGGAGATTATTTTCTCTCTGCTTTGGGGAGCAAATTTCATGTTATTTGAATTTTCTCAAAAGCTGTTATTTTAATACAAATTATAAAGATATTTATTTGAGTCTTCTGGAAAGCTTTATGCTTCTTAAGAACAGGATTTTTAAACTGCAGGTTAAAATCTATTATAAGTTCTGACATCAATTTGGTAGGTTATAGGCAGCACTAAAAAAAAAACAAAACAAGCATGCAGAGCTAAGTGTTACTTTGTGAAATAGTAAGTTTAATAAATATGTATGGGATTACCTACCCATTTGTGTGGCATAATGTTATCTCCAGAGTCAAAAGCCCTGCTTTGGGGGGTGTGAAAGACGTGCTCCTGGTTAGCCTGCTTCTTGGGATTCAGACACTGGGAGGTTCCCTCCAACTCTCCTACCCTAGGAGTAAAGAATATAAAGGGCACAAAGAGAGGTGGGCTGGCTTTTCCTGGCCTGTGACCCAAGACTGTCATGAAGCTCTCTCACATCTCCTTTCTCTCTTTCTCCTTTCTTTGATCCAAGGCGTTACATCAACGATGGGTTTGTTGAAAGTGTATTTCTTAGCAGCCGCGTCAGGTAATACAGAGGCATAGCTTTTCCAAACAGAACCAACAGCTCACTGAGGGCAGAGCTGTGTATCACAGAATTGCACTTTTGCTTCAGTCTTGCACACTTGAAAATCCCTAAATATGAAGATGCAGGGTCACCTTGCAACAAGGGCTAATAAAGAGAAAATTTAATGCTTCCTCTTGACCAAATCAAGCATTATATTGGTAGTGACCCAAAAGAAGCTTATGGAAAAAAAGACTGTGTGTAACAATACCACTAATACCCCTAATAAAATATTTTGTAATTCAAAAGCAAGTATGACCCTAAAATAGCAAGCCATTGCAGAGGGCTGTAGTAATCATGTCACTTATTTTTTATATTTTACGATGCTCTGACATCTCAGAGCTTTGTGGTTCCTGCTTCTCCCAGAGGGAGCTAATTTCTAGAGACAGTAAACAACTTGCCTATAAGCACACTTTCGATATGCAAACCGATAAATCCAGAGCTGTACCCCAACTGGCCTCCTTTCATCACGCTCTAGCAGTTGGGGGCACTATTTTGCTGCCCTAACTTATCCCTGAGCCTGGTACTTGACCATTAAAGACCACTTGTCTGGGCAGGATGGGAGATCTGAGCAGGTTAAGCCCTTGCCTTGCAATTGCAAAGTCCTGGGATCAAATCCTGGCCTCGGCCCGTGCATGCAATCCCCTCTGCTGAACTGTGGCACAGTTGGTAACCGCTGGGATGGCTGGGCAGTGGAGGTTCTTGCCTCTCATGTGGGAGCTCCCCAGTTGAGTTTCCACCCTGCGTGGCCCACATTCACCTGTATGGAATGAAACTATGTCACAGCTAATGATGTACAACTATGGAGACTGCTTTGGGCCCTTCCTCCTTGTCTCTCTCTCTCTCTCACCTTCTATCAAACAAGAAAATAAAATCTTAAAAATAAAAAAGACCACTCGCTAACTCACAGCGGGCCCAAATTTCAAACTATCCAGTCTTCAGCTGCCTGTCCTGCCTCACCCACTGCTTCCCGCAACAACCCCGGTAAAACTTCTGCTCTTGCTGTTTTTCTCTTGCTCCTTCTGACTCCTGAGGGATATGGGTGCTTCCCTGTGTGGCCCTGTGACCTGGCATGTGCCCTCCTCTTGGGAATTATAAGTAACAAACTGTCTCTTCAAAAGCAAGCATCTCCTGATCTATTGGTCTTACCATACCTGACTACAACAAATCCAGGGTACGTTTTAAAACAAGGGTCAATCAATTCCAAGTACTGCAGGCACTCCAAATTCCCAGATAAATCAGAATTATTAAGAGAGGCCTTGAGCCACTTGAAGATGTACATTTTCGCTTTGAGAATAGATTTAAGACCGCAGAGAACTTATGCTATGATCAGAGGAGCCACCAGAAGGGTGAATGGCATTTAAAATCCATCAGAATGAAGTGGAGAGATTGGCACAGCCCTGACCTTAACGATTCCTATGAGAGTTAACTCGAGAGGTCTACTAGATTAAGATGCTTTTCAGTGCTGTGTATTTGCAAAGAACATTCATCGATGGCCCTGAGAGCAGGGGGGGAAGCAACCCTGTCTGTGATGTCTCAACAACTGAAGCCATGCTTTTCAGAATCTCTTCTCAAACATCTTGGCTGAGAGAGTGAAGCTGCCTAACACCCTCTCTGAGAGCCGTGTGCTCACACCCGGAAGCGAGGTTGTAAATGAGCCATCGCTCTCTCTTGCTCACAGAAAAGCTTCTCTTTCTTGTAAAAGCTTGCAGGCCAGTTCACACCTGGGAGATTCTATGTTGGAAGCATTCACTCTGTTAGAACAATTTGACAAAAGGAAATTGTCAACCAGGTCTTAAGCTCCTGGTATCTTACAAGGAGAATCCAGGGTCCTTCCTTCTGGGTGCAAACACGACACCAATTCACATGAACAAAAAAGAAAGAAAGGAATGATCTAAAAGAACAAACGTGAAGACATGACATCGGACAAGGCAAGCTCAAAGCTTTTCCACATGTCGGGAGCATGATCCCAGTGCTCTTGACAGGTGACACTTGATGGAGACCATAAGTGTCCAGTGAGGCTCCTGGTTTGAACCTTGTGGCAGTCATGACATGCTGGACCTGCAGGGGCAGGAGGGCAGGTTGGGGTGTAGGGTGGGACAAATTGTAATAGAAGACATCACATGTACTTATGTCTAATAACAGAATTTCTATAGACCCTCACATCCTGGATTTCGGGAGAATGAGCCATATCAGTGATGTGTTGGTGACAGGTGAAATAAGGTGGTTTTAGGGGAAGAGTACATGTTGAAAATTAAATGTACCAGCAAACCATCAACCTCTCACGTGTCCCCCACAAAAAAGGATGCCATTCCCTGCCCAGCATAGCTGCTCTCACGTCCTGCGCCTCATGTGCTGCGCTCCTCACACGCGTGCCCTCTTTACTGCTCACAATAGCTGTGCCGTGTTATTGTTCTATCTGTGGACATGGAGCCTGAGGCTCAAAGGGTTAAGGGTCTTTTTTTTTTTTTTTAAGATTTATTTTATTGTTCTTGACACACAGAGAGAAACAGAGAGAAGGGGGAGGGCCCAGAGCAGTCTCCATAGTTACACATCATCAGTTTTTGACATGATTTTGTTCGACAGGTGGGCAGGGGCCAAGCAGGGTTGGGGTGCTGTGCAGGGTGGGAATTGGGCTGGGGGCCTCTTGCATGGGAAGCATGCCCCAGTTCAGCACGGGCCTGGGCCAAGATTCAATCCACAGACCCAGGGGCTGCAAAGCAAGAGCTTAACCCGCTGAGCCATCCCGGCACCCTGGTTAAGGGTCTTGGCAGTGAGGGTTGAGGTATAGGTTTGAGCCTGGTCTGTCTGACATGGAAACCCACACTCTCAACCCAACTCACACTGCACCAGTGGGTTCCATACACGGCCAGATTCAGCAGAGTCTGTTCTAGAAGGTAAGAGGAGGGTCAGCCATCCTGAAGCAATTCCTCCTGAAACATGTTTTCCTTCCTTCAGAGGCCACTCCATGTGCCCCTGAAGGAGGCTCACTGTGTCTTGGAGTCGCCACCACAGGTGTTCTCAGGCACCACAAGCAATTGTTGCTGCTTTGAGTGTGTGTGACTGTGTGAGGAGCACAGGGCTGTGCAGGTGGGGGTGCAAGTTACTACAGGAAGCCTGCGCCCTTGAGACCCCAAGGGCCTGCCAGCCCCTCCCAGGGGCCCAGTCACATTGGTGGGGACTGAGAAGCTCCTACGAGTCTGACCTTGATCCTCTTTGGAGACCCTTGCTTCCTTTTGATTATGTAGCACGAGCCAGCAAGCTGTGCCTTTGCTGCCCATCACCAGACACTTGTCCCCAGACGGGGCCAGGGTGGTGGGGAGGATGCGCGTGGCGGGCAGGAGGGCAGAGGGCCAGCATGGGGTGCATTCACACGGGCCTGGATTTCAGTCACCTGCTTTCTGACTCTACTTACCTTCCCTGAGACTCAGTTTCTTCATCACCAAAGCAGGACAAATCATTCTAATCTCTAGTGCTTGTTATAAAAATTCTACGAGATTAAACATATAAAGCCTCTAATGTGCTTAGCTCTCAACGAATACTATTATTACCACCTTCCCTTTCTTCTTTCCTTCCTTCCTTCCTTCCTTCCTTCCTTCCTTCCTTCCCTCCTTCCTTCCCTCCTTCCTTTCCTCCCTCCCTCCCTCCCTCCCTCCCTCCTTCTTTCCTTCCTTCCTTCCTTCTCCATTTCTATCCCTCCCCCGACCCTGCTCCGCTCTCCAAGGTCCAAATTCTAGAACAGGATACTCTGGTTAGGACCAGATGAGGAAAAGCTGAACCCCTTGGGCTGCACAAATGCCCCGGAAGCGTTGACCCTGGCTCCCTAATCACCTGAAGCAGAACTAAGGCACTGATGTGTTTTCATTTCCATGACACATGGAAGGGTACAGAATGGCAGGAAAAGGGCAAGGCAGGACAAGGGCTATCTGACTGCCCCTCTTGCTTCTTTCAGATGAAATGAAATTTATGAAACTGAAAAGCACAATGCCCCCCTCCCCCCCCCCCAAGAAGACAGTTAAAATTTACTTCTGCTGCAGTGTAATAAAGGAGGAAATAGTTCTCAACCTCAGGAAATGACTCCATGCTTTCTCCTTCATATTTGAAACCAAAGTCCTTATTGCTATTGGCTCACTCATTCCAAGCATTAATTTTCTATTATGAATAAAGGTAATGAGTTTAGCCTATTTCTGGTACTCATAAAGTTGCTTTTCATCACCGGGGTTAACAGCCTGTTGGAGACACCTCCTTTTGGAGGGGTGCCTGGAGAGCTGAGAACAGGTACATGCCACCAGCTGGGGCTCAGGGCTGACCTACACCCCAGACCTGGCCCTGGGACCCCAGAAGCTGGCTTCTTCATCCTCGCACCCTGCCAAGCTCCTCCTCTCAACTGACCTGCAGCTTAAAGCGTACCTCTTCCAGAAGCCCTACCGGATTACCCCCGAGCTTCCTGACTGCCCCTAATGTCATGTGGTCTCGTCACCTACACTCCGGGTTGGCGACAGGCTGGTGGGGCTGCGATTGGGAACCACCGGCCAGGGCCCTTCACCCCAAGGTAGTGTCAGAAAGGTGTTCTGAAAGACGTGATAGCGTCTGGGCTGGACCTGGAGGACGAGAAGGAGCTGGATAGAGGGGTGAAGCGAGAGTTTGGAAGGACATGCCCACCCCACAGGCTGTGCAGGCTGGATGGGACTTGTGCTAAGTGGAGGCTGGTGAAAACAGGTCACGGCCTCGGTGCCCCACTCGGGGCCACGGGACACATGGCTACAGAACTAGAGACTCCCCTGGGCCTCTTCTGTGTTTTCTTTCACAGGGAAGCTCTCTTGGCCAGACAAACCTCAGTCCACTGGCCAAGTCCAGCTGTTGCGTAGCTTTGTCAATAAAGTTTTATTGGAACACAGCTATGCTCATTCATTGACATGCTGCCTATGACTGCCCTGTGCCACGATTGCAATGTTGAGTAGCTACCACAGAGATGGCACGACCCGCAAAGCCAGAATATCTGCTATCTGTCCCTTTACAAACAGCATTCGCCTACTCTGCTCTAAGCTCTTTCTGCTGCTTGCAATCAACTCTCCCGATGCTTGGCCTCCCACGAAATATTCCTGGCCTGTGTCCTTCAGGTGCATTAAGTCTCTCTACAGCTAATGGAAAGGTGTTAAGAATTAGTCTGAGTACAAAATGCAAACACGAGGTCTTGGCTGTCAGAATATCCTTGCTTGCATCTTGGCTCAAACTAGTCAGTAATGGCTATATGATAATAATAGTAATGGTAACTGCAGTAACAGTTTCCGTTAACTCAGCAATTATGTGACAGGGATGGGGCTGGGCTTTTTTAAATATTTTATTTCATTTAAAGTCTCACACAAAAAGTCACCATCCTCTGTCCTTTCTCCCCACTGAGACTGAGCCATCCTGGTATGTGAGGAGATCCCCAGAGGAAGCACCATTCTGAGATCAGGCTGAAGGGCAAGAAGGAACAACTTACAGAGTCTAGGAGGGTTTTGTCCTGGAGGCTGGCACAATGGGGGCCATCCCACCCCCACCTGCTCCCCTCCCCCAGGAAGCACTAGGGCTGACCAGGCCTGTAGCGCTGGGCACATCCTGCTTCTCACAGCTCACGTCTCCAATCCCACAGGACAGACAGTGCAGAGGAGCTAAGGACAGAAATCCTCAGGCTAAGCTCTGGCCAGGTTGGCGGACTGTGGGAAGGACCCGGACATGCCACAGTAGGGACACTGAGGCTGAGAAGGCCCTGATTCTGGCTGTGGGCATCGTGTCGCTGTGGGTGGACTACAGCTGTAGCGAAGTGGGGGAACTCACACTTCCCTGGAGGTCTTTTGTCTGGCGGGGGCCAGTGAGGATTTGGGGAGGGGGCTTTCGTTACAGCAAAAGCCTCATGCCTGGACCTGGAAAAACATTTCCTGGGTCCAACGAACTAAAATAAACTTTGAACGCTATTTAGGAAGACACAGTGTCATTTTCTGTATAAATCACTTATTTTTCCAAATGACTATAAAATAAAATGCCAAGTATAAAGAAGAAAATAAAAATCACCAGATCCCTTCACTGAAAGATAAGCACTGGGTCTGGGGCCTTGCTGGCCTCTGTCCACAGATGCACGTGCACAGGGACAGGGAGTTTGTCTTACAGGGTTGGCGCTGGCCGCGTCACAGTCTGTCCCCGCTTTCTTCTCTCCTCAGCTCTGTTGGGGATATCTGTCTTTGTCAACTAGTAGAGCCAAGTAGAAAGAACTTCAGCTCTAGAATCTTCTACTTTTGTAAGCAGAGTAAGTTTGCTGGGGGACAGAGTTGATAAACTGTGTGGGGAAAAGACGGAGCTTTCTCTGTTTGAACAAAGCTCCCCCAGGGCACCCTGTCTAACTGTGGGGGCTCACAGCCCCTGTGACGTCCTGTCTGTGAGCCTAGGGGAAGTGAGCTCAGGCCTTGTGACACCTGGCAGGCTGGGGAGAGGCGTGGGTGGAGATGACGCTCCCTGGGCCATCGGAGCCCACAGACGTAGATGCTGGAAGATATGCTTGTGGAACAGTGCTGCCCGAGCCCAGGGCAGACCCCCTGAGCAGGGCTCTGCAGCGGCTCTACCTGGGTAATCTCAGGGGTGGGGAACTTGCTTTCCCCTCCACTGGCATGTGGTTACCTGCTGCCACCCACATTTCACAGGGCCAAAGCCTAGGGATGTTGGGCTGGAAGCCAGAAATTTCGATTTTTTTCCTCTGGCACTCCCTACCCCAGTGTGTCCTGCCTGGGCTCTGCAGGCCTCATCAATCAACACCTCACCCTCCTTTGATTGCCAAGGTGATTTAGCTAAAATACAGATTGGAACCTGGTCACTTCTTGTGCAAAGGCCTTCAATAGCTCCCCATCGCCTAAAGACAAAGTTCCTGTTCTGTAGGGAGGCGTGGAGGCCCCTGTCGCCCAGCTCCCTGATCTCCCATTGCTCATGGCCTCTTGACACACGTCTTCCAGCAAAGACGAGCTGCTAGGAGGGACCTCCCAACCACACTGCTTCGCTTGCCCCCTTCTTCTGATCATCTCCTACTCATCCTCCAAGACTTGGCTCAGATATATCCCCACCTGGAGCCTTGGCCAGCCCGCCCCTCCCCTTCCACTCCAGCCATCAAACCCCGAGTGCATGTGTCTGTGGACAGCCTGCACTCACCCCCCACACTGCACGGGGCTGGGTGTATGTCAGCCCCCCATCAGACCTGGGTCCCTTGACGTTGTGTCTCTGGACTTGGCAGTGTGCCATGTGTAGGGTTGGTGCCCAATGCCTTTCTGTTGAATGAGAGGACAGTGGGACTGCCATTTCTCCAACCTTTGGTTCGGAGGAGTGTTGATGCGCTCATGCAGGAGAGTTAGGGGCGTGGAGCTGGGCCTAGTGACAAGGGCGTCTGGGTCTGAGTGTAGCTGTTTTCAGATCCACAGCTTTGAGCCCCAGGCAGTCAGGCCCAGTGTTGAGCCCAGGCTGCCCCCAGTAGTGGTCAGCGTGCTGCCCGGAGCTCTGCCCACAGCCTCCAGCTCCACCTTTGACTTCATGCCCAGCTGGTGGGTGTGACCGAGGCAAGTCACCTCACTTTTCTAGACCTCGAGTTTCCTATTTCTGAAATGAGCAGATAGGCCCCATGTTTCTTTGACATTCTCCCAGCTCTGAGGTTCTGTGTCTCTGAGCTCACTTTGCTTAGAGAATCAGAGGTTCAGGGAAAGGAAAGGAGAGAAGTAGGAAAGGTAGCTCCTCGGCTCCCATCACTTTTGGGGAACTAGGACTCTGAGACACAAGCAGAGGCCGGAATGACAATGTCCAGCCAAGGCAAGGCTCTCACTTTCCTTGTGACAGGTTTTTATTTCGGGGGGATATAATGAGGAAGTCAGGCTGCACAGCTCAGAGCCTCTTCCCAACCTCTCTGTTTCTGAGCTCGGGATGAAGCTTCTAGGGGGGCCTGCAGCTGGAGAAGCTGGGCCTCTAGGGGCCTCTTAGCGCAATGGGAATTCTGCAATGTCTTACCAATATTTCAAAATACCGTGCTTAGATCCACGCTGAGGCTGCAAAGGCTAACTGAAATGTCAGAGGCTCTAATTTTGGCTTGAATTACAGCAACTTGGTGTGGTTATCTCATACCAATCAGCAACTCTAATGGGCACTTAGACTACCCATCGACTTGTTCAAAAAAAATGGGAGACATAACAATTAAGATAGTCCAGCAAACAATTGTTGGCAACACCAGGCAGAAATAATACAAGAGGAAATGTGTGAAGTAATTAAGAGCAAGGCCTGAAAGCAGCAAGAAGGCTCCACATCTGGTAAGGGAGGAAGCTGGGCAAGGAGAGGCGGGATGCTCAGCCCAGGCTGGGTGGGTAGACAGGCTCCCAGCTCAGCACCTTATCCTTAACTCTATAGGACCACATAATCTATTGCTTGGACTCATTGAGGCATTTGCTTTTTGGGGTGGGTGGGGGGCCAAGATACCTAAACTGAGCCATACAATCCATGTGGGGTCTGACCCTTAGGCAGTCAGAAAGCATTTATGCCATTCATCAAGGTCCAATCACTTGTCAGGTTCAGGGGAATGCCTTCGCGAAAAGCCTGCTCTGATACCAGCACCGTTCTGCTCCATCCTGCTGTCACCCTGAGTTCTGGGTGTAAGGGTAGGGCGGGAAGCCCTGAGCACCCTCAACGATGAAAAGGAAACTGTTGGCAAACCTACGGACAGCCCAGATGGAGTAACATGGATTCTCTCCAGCTGAGCACCTCATACCCGATGGGCCCTGAGCTCAAATGCAAGGGTGGGGAGCCAAACGAGGGTGCCTCCTGCCCAGGAGAGCTGCAGAGATCTGTGCAAACTGCAGTCACGTCTTACTCACAGTAAACTCCCGAAAATACATTTGGGTGAGAAAAAGATTACAATCAATGAGTGTTATATTTGCAGTATAGACAGTAATATTGGTGTGTTCCAGAAGGTGATTTCATTGCTAAATTGGGGATCAGAGAAGAGATAGATAGTTGAGAATTAAGAATTTCAGGGGTTAGGGAATGTTGGGATAACTCAGCAGTTGAGTGCTTGCCTCACAATTGCAAAGTCCAGGGTTTGACTCCTGGCCCCGGCCCATGAAAACCCATATACTGAACTGAGGTGCAACTGGTAACTGCCAGGATGGCTCAGCAGTAAAGGTTCTCACCTCCCATGCATGAGGCCTCTGGTTCAGTTCCTGCCCCGTGTGGCCCCACATCCACCTGTGTGGCATAAAACTATGTCACAACTAGTGATGTACAACTATGGAGACTGCTCTGGGTTCTCCCCCATTCTCTCTCTTTCTCCCTCTCTCTCTCTCTCTCACCTTCTCTCAAACAATAATAAAATAAATCTTTAAAAGAATTCAGGGGCTACAGAAGCCAGGAGGGGCACCCCAGGCTGAGGACACAGGCCGGGCAGACCCAGGTATGAGGGCATCTGGGCCGTGTGGTCTGCCACATCAGGGCTCTGGGGTCTGTGTGTGCGTGAGGCAGCCAGGGGCTGGTGCGGATGAGAACTGAAGGGCAGAGCTGTACTGCAGAGAGCCCTGCCTACCAGGAAGGACGTGCCATGCAGACCGCAAGGAACCTGGCTCCCTGGACAAGCCCATTCAGTTCTCTGTTCACTGTAGTGTTGAGGATGAGGAGGGGACCAGAAGGAAGACAGACTGTCCAAGCCCTGTGTCCTCTGGCCTTTGAGACCCTCCTGTGCCTGCACTTGCAGAATCTCAGAGATAAGATGAGCCCTGGGCCCTGGCTCGGGGCCCCCTCCCCCACCTCAGAGAGCGTGGGATGTCTGGGCACGAGGATGTTGCAATGCTGACAACTTACCCTGAGCTTGGCTCTGTTGGCTCGGGTCAGGGAGGTCAGCTGGGAAGCGCGCCTTGGGGCCCGGTGTGTAGCGAGCTGCCGGAGTGTGCAGCCGGCGTTTGCCAGCTGGGAAAAAACCACAGGGCAGAAGCCTCCTTGGCTGAAAGGAAGAAGGTGACTAATGTTTGCCAAGAGCCTGCTCGGAGCCAGGCCCTGGGCCAAGCAGCTTGAAGTAGGCTGTTTCATTTTAGTGCCCTACCAATCTCTAGGTGGTTTGCCCCTATTGTACAGATGTGGCAACTGAGGCTCAGAGAGGTTAAACCACCTGTTTGAAAGCCTAAGTTGACTTGAAGGAGCTGGGGTGTGAACCCGATGACCTGCCTCTAGGTTCAGTGTGCTGCCTGCTCGGTTCGCCTCCCCTCTTCACCCCGGGACCTCAGGGAAGTCCTGCTTTGACTCCTGTGTAGCCTCAGAAGATCTGACCAAGGCCTCACAGAAGCCTTGCCCTCCATTCCTGCCCTCAGCGCCTTAGGTGGCTGGCTCACTCGAAGAAGATGACGCCTGACTCTGTCTAGAAGTCTAGGCCACTGCGGCTCTTGCTACTTCCTCTCTCACCCTCAACACCAGTCAAGGTCCCTTTGTCTTGGTGAAGAAGGCTGGCTCCTGGCTCAGGCCTGGCGATTGGCTGGTGAGGGGGCTCTACACAGAGCTGTGCAAGGACGGGGCCAAGAGGAGAGAGCAGCGCAAGTCAGGTTGCGATTTGTGGCTCAAACCAGTTCTGCCTGTTCTCTGGACTCCCCAACGAGCCGTTCCTCTTGCTGAAGCGGAATCCTCCCCATCAGGAGGGGTTCTAGTCAGAGGCTCCTGGGGAACAGAACGGGGGCTGAAGCATGGCCCTGCGGTGATGATCAAAACGCTGACCCCAGGCTGGGTGAGGAGGCGAGGCATAGGTGCCTGCACCCACTGGTGGCTTCTTGCTGAGGTAAGCACAGCCTGCAGCCCCTCAGCTGCCCCCGGAGGTGGCTGAATGTGTTGCCATGATTTCACAGGGCTTCCTTGCCAAACAGGCCTTCTTCCCCAGTGCTTTAGTGCTCACGGAATTAGAACCAGCCATCTCATCTCAGCTGACTGGAGGAAGCAGCGGGCACCACGGTACCATTACACAATATCCCATACGATATGTACAAGCTGTGCCCTGATTAAGTGGCTCCTGCGGAAGCTCCCCTGCGGGACAGCTGCCCAGGGCCGGCATCCGAGCGGACGGATTTATTTCTGTGGTAAAGTTATCTGCCTTCTTTAGAACCCAAGCTAAACGTGAAGGGGCACCAGAAGCCATTTGCGCTCAGTAGCATACTTGGTAAGGGTGAAGATGTCTTGTGCTTATGTAGTGACCACGAGCTGGGAAGGAACGCTGTGGAGGACAGGGCGAAGCTGAGACAGGGAAGCCCCCCAGTGACAATGTGTCCCCCGTGGAGGGAGCAGCCAGGCAGAGCCTCCTAGGATAGCCTGGTGTGTGCTGCATCAAGACTGACGCTGGCTTGTACTAAGGGGTCCTGGGTGAGTCATTGAGCCATGTTGGACCTCAGCTTCCTCATCTGTAAACTGTGGATTTGGGACTAAATGATATCAAAAAGAGTTTACCAGTCTAGTTTCTGGAAGACTTTAGAGAAAATGCTCTTGTCTTCATCATTTTATCATATTGACCTTTGATCTTCTTAGGTTGGGAGAGACTGCGGCTAGAGAAGAAAAAGTCTAGTGAAAAAGTGAGTTAAATTGGTCCCCTGCAAATCTAAGGACGTGGGAGGACTTCATCTCAGTGTTCTGCTTGGATATCTCTCCTCTCAGAGGAAAAGTATGCCATGACTAAGCACTTCTAAGGGATTCTGCAAAGCGACAAAATTGGCAGAAGGGGTAGGGAGCTGTCCAACAGAGGACACTCCTGAAATCCAAGAGGACAGCTCTGTCCAGAGGCTTTGGTCCTCACACCTTGCTTCACTGTGCCCCAGATGCTTAGGAGGAAGACCAGAGAATACTAGCGTTGACCTTAATGAGCCTACACTCAGGAAGGGAGATTGGGCACAAACACTACAACTTCTAGGACTCTGATATCAAAAAAGACATCCCTACTGCAGGGGCTAGGAGGACAGAGGAGGACTTGAACTAGAGAAGGCTACGAGGGGCTGGGATTTGTAGTGGGCTTTAATCATGAGTGGATACAATTGAGTGGCATATCGGTGGCATTTCAAGCCGAAGGGATGATACAAGCAAAAAGATGTTTGCAATCTTTGCAAAGAGGAGGGGAGGGGAGGAAGAAGGACAAAGAGGAGGGAAAGGAGGCGGAGGTCATTGGAGAAGAGAAGAAGGGAGGAAAAGAAACAAATATAGAAGTCGACTCTGAAGACAAGCCAGTGTGCAGGCCCACGTGGTTCTCTGGCACTGCTCCAAGCTGTGGGCTGGGAATGTGGTCTGGGAGGAGAGAGCTGAATATAGGGGAGAAAGAGAGCAGAGGGGAGAGGAGAAAAGAGGAAAGCATTTCACACTGAGAAGTGGGGAGAGCTCCCAAGGAAGTAATACCTTAATAAGAGCCCCGACTTCTTCTGCTCTCAGGAGGAAGTACCTCCCACCCCCATCACCACCACCACCACACACACAAAGGAAGCCTTGGGTCCAGGACTCAGGAGCCTGAGACTGTAGGAGTCACTTAGAATGTGCTGCCCCTGCCTTTTTCTCTTCCTTGCTGAATCCTTCCCTCCCAGGACTGCCTTTCCATTTGCTCATTCACTTCTCCCTCGGTGTAAACTCTGTGGCCTGTGGCCCAAAGATTGAGGGTTGGACAGAGAGCGTGCTTGCCTTGTCAGCTGCTTCCATGAGAACGTCAACTCTTCAGGGTAATATAAGGTGCCTGCCTCACACAGCCTTCTTTCCAGTGCCCAAGAAAACAGGGCTGGCCTTCTGCTTCTGTTTCAGGCCTGGACCACCTCTCTCCTTCTCCCATAGGGAACCTTCTTGTAGCTCACTTATTGCAAGAAGTCTTTATTGCCTAAGCTCCCGTTGTAGCAACATGTTTACTCAAAGTTTAGGTACTGAATTTTTCACTCAATTGCTTAGGATTGACTTGTTTTCTTGTTTCCTAATCTCTTTAAATAGGCATACGCTTATACCTGTGCAGCTGCCTTTATTTTTCAACCATAAGCTGGTCTAAAAAGAGGGCTTTGGGCTAAAATAAGATTTTGTTATTATCTCCACCAGCAAAACACATTATGCTATTTCTGTGCCTGAGTTTCTCTGCCCCACAATGGTCTCTTTATTCCCCTCCCACCTAGAAATTGAGGGAGGCAGTGAGGTGGGAGATAGAGCTTTTAGAAAGATATTCTTCAGATAAGACAAAGGCCCCTTACAGCTGTGATGGCTATTGGAATTGTTTTCCTCTATTTAATGGTGGGGTTTTCACATAGGAGTGCAACCCACACTTCCAATTCTTCAGTAACAAATAACAGCGGGGGGCCAACTCTCTCCTGCTGAAATGCAAGAATAATTGCCTTTCATAGTGAGAGATTTAGTTTATATTCCATAAGAAATTCCCAAGTGTCAAGAACTGATTCTCACTGGTGCATTTTACTGGGGAGACGGGTCCCTAATAGCCCCAAGTAGAGAAGAATGATTGATTGACTTGTCCAGAATAGATCAAGAACAGTACAGGTTGAAGGTGCTGGTGGCCTGGACCCAATAATCCCCAAATCTGTTTGATTTTATGACATTTGCAATCTCTGAACAAATATGAGGTAGCACCCCTCCTTCCATGAAACCCTGGGGACCTGGGCTATTTTCTCCTCTCTGAATGAGAAGGGAAATATCCACTATGAAAACCAGTGGATATAATTTGAACCTGCATGCAATTAAAAACTAAATTAAGCAGGACCATAAAGTTTAACCTCCTGGTTTAACAAGCTTGATTCTGGAAATGTCTGCTCAGACCCTGCTTTGGGAAGGTGGGGGTGGGGCGTTGGGCAGGAGAAGATGTGTAGCTGTCGAGAGGAAGCCCTGTAATTCTGTACTACTACTGTCCAGATGGGTTTTATAACTACTTGGCCCAGGGTTCCTGTGTCCCCTGCAGGCCGGGTATGAGGGGAGGTATTTTGCTCCTAAGGTAGGTGTCTCCACCCCACACAGGCCACTGCAGGCTTACCTGATGCCCACCTCTGAGGTTGGTGCCTGGGTTGGGAGGTGCTGGACCCACTACAGAGGCAACTGTAGTGTCACAGTGTCGCAGCCCAGAGCTGATTCTTCGGTCTCCCCTCCTACCCTGTCATCACTGTCCACTGTTGACCAGGTACTACTGCAGGGAAAGACAGCACATGCATTATAATTATCAGCTGTGCTTTTCCTTCTGCCTGTGTATCTGGAAGAAAATAAAATTATTTCTAATGAAAAACCCCACCTGGATTTCTCAGAGGGTTGAATGCTCTTGAAAGGTGGACAATATCAGAATATGTATTTTTAAATTATATATACTTACCTCATTTCCAAAAAATAAATTAGAAGACTGGCAGAGAAGAGCTTAGAGAAGACAACCCTGACTTGTGAGATTACGGTCACTACGGTGTCGATGGCCAAGCAAATCCAAAGTGATGCAAGAAGATACAGAGGTTTTGGCAGTGCCGTCTCTTTAATTAGACAAAAGAGGCCAGTCCCAGAGAGCTGATGAAAAATCTGGCCGAGTTAGGAGTCAGGCACTGCAGCATGGACCAACTCAAGGAAGGGTAAGCCAAGAAAGGTTCCAGACCAATTAGACAGGACGGCGCTTTGCAGTCCTGTAACTAGAAATTTGGTTAGATTATCCCAAAAGGCAAAAAATTGAAAATCATTACAACATGTAGCAAATGTACTTATATGTTTATATTCTTCTCAATAATTCTTTAAAGGAGACATCTTATATCAGCCTAGCTTTCTTTCATTAGGTTAACTGTCCCAACTTCATTTTGGAAATAACATAAATTCAAAATAGTATTTTTTAACATTTTTCTTAGTTTAAGAAAGTGTGCTTTTATAAGGCAAATGTATTCAACTAGAAGAACACCATGCTGGGGTGCTGGGGTGCTAGAAACAATTCGTCACATCGATTGGACACGAGAGCATATTGCGGTTACAATCCAGACAATGCACATGAAGCAGCTAACGTTGAATGTTGAATGTGGGCTCCCTAGACACCTGGTTCTGTGCTCAGTGTTTCACCTGCTGGAGACCCAGCTGGCTCCCTACTCAACCTTAGTGTCCCTTCTTCCTGTTCTGAGACCATGCAGTCAGGTGTTTCAGGGAAGCGAACCTTACATACGGAGCAAGTAAACCATTGGTGCATTTCCCTAGTAAATCATTGGTGTTGAAGGGCTGGGAACACGATCTTAGCCAATGAGATAAAGGGGATGGTGAGGAGAGAGATGCCTGAGAAAGGCTTCTTGACAAGAGACGTAGGGCAGAGGGCACCTCTCTTCTTCCTCTGGATGTGTCATACCCAGCTGTGGTGTCAGGACAGTGGCAACCCTACTGTCTTTTACCAGGAGAGTGTTGGTTGCTTGAGTTCCAGTTAATGAAGAATCTACCGTATAAATATATTGTAAAGATTTATTTTATTGTTTGAGAGAAGGTGAGAGAGACAGAGGGAGAGGGAGAGAGAGAAGAGAGAGGGCCCAGAGCATTTTCCATAGATGCACATCATTAGTTGTAACATGGTTTCAGTCCATACAGGTGGAGGTGGGGCCATTTGCAACAGGAACTGAACCTGGGGCCTCTCCCATGGGAAGTGACAACCTTCGCTGCCACTCTGGTGGTTACCAGTCACGCCGTAGTTCAGCCTATGGGGTTTGCACGCAGGACCGAGAATCGAACCCCAGATCTCGCGATGATGAGCCAAACACTCAACCTCGGAGCTGTCCCGGCATCCCCATGATGTATAGTCATTTTGATGGTAAAGAAATTGATGCCTAGAGTGGTCACGTAACTTGCCTAAGGCCATGCGGTGAGGAAGTGGCGGAAGTGGGCTCAGGCCCCTCCAGCGCCATTGCTTTTGGACTGCTGCATTACCCAATAAAGCTGCTGGTGGCCACTTACCTGAGGGGTCCTCCGGAATGCCAGACAGACAAATTGAGAACTGCCACGAGTAGATCGCATCATACAGTACTCTGGCTCTGCTCTCTTTGTCCTCTTCATTTAGCTAGAGAGTAATTGCAGCGGCAGTAGCATCTTTGATTGCAAAGGGTGACAATTTATATCTTTCACTTTATCACACTATCAGCAGAAAGTCAGGCTCTAAAAATCAATCTCACACTGACTCAGGCACCCCCAAAGATGCATCTGACAATCGGAACCGTATCCAAATTGCTGGCTGAATGAGGGCAGTGAGTCTCCAGAGGGCCTATGGGGTTTTTACTCAGTTATTTATTCTGAGACTCAGACAAATTTCTATCTGCCTCTGGGCTGCTGAATCCCTGTCCCTTTGCCCTGCTTCGGGGGAGGCGGGAGCAGATGACGTGCGCCTGCTTGCTGCCCTGGCCTCCTCATGGCCTGGATTCCCCTAAGTGGACCACATGGTCAGGCTGATTGTTTGATCTCATCTGGACTCAGCTGTGATCAAGACACAGCTGGCTTATGGATTACTTTATCAGAATGTTTCATCCTCTGCTAGGGAAGGTGCCAGAACCATCCAGAGGGCATTGGCAGCTTCCAGGATTGGGACTAGAACCAAGGGGAAGGGTCACAGCAAAGATGGAATTGGATGGCAGAGGGAACAGAAAGATGAAGGGGGTGTTTGAGCAGGGGGGTCTTTTAGACCCCAGGGAATGGGAGAGTAAAGCTCAATGATGATAATGATGACAGTTTTTCCTGTGTGTATTTTTAGTGTTTTGAGAGCACTCATTGGAACCTCACAATACCCAGGCTGAATCAATATAATGAGGAACATATGACAGACAGCAAGGCCAGTAGTTATCCTGTTTTTGAGTCATTATTATTACTTTACATAATTTGGTCTGTAAAGTAGACACTATGATTGTTCCCATTTTACAGGTCTGGTTACTGAGACCCAGAGAGGTTAAGTGAGTTTTATAAGGTTGTGTAACTAGTAGGCCTCAGAGCCTAGCCTAGAACCAAGGTCTTCTAGCTCCAAATGTAATGAGCTCTCAGCTAGTCTAGAGGGATGGCCCAGTATCTGAGCCATTAGCTGGGCATCAGGATACATTTGCCTCTTGCATCCAGAAACTGGTAGAAATGCCAGGAAGTTGCATTTTCATTAGGAGACCGAGAGATGAGTCTTTTACCAGGATTTGCTTGTGGAGCTGTTTATTAACTTTCTGGGCATTTTGCTGATGGTGCAATTTGCAGAGCTGTTAATGGTAATGAAACTCTGGCGAGAGTGAAGACACACGGGGGAGCTGAGAAGTGAGAGGAGCTGCCAGCCATTCGAGCTGCCCTTTTGGGACTAATGAAGCCTGTGCGCTCTCTTGATGTTGATGGCTCCCAGAAATGTCAGGTGCCACCCAGACTGTCTTGTGAGCTTGTCAACCTCCCTTCTATTCTCTTCTTCTTGCTGACATCAGTCACTGGAGGAGAAATAGTCATAACCTCCAGCCTTCCTTTTTCCTTTCATGCTTGAGTTTGGGGCTCGGATGGTCAGTCAGGCACAGTTTTTGAACTTCTGAACCAACTGTGGATTCAATTACTGAGCCTCTACTACCCTGCTTTCATGGCCCATGTTACTTTGTACAATAAATGTGGGGAACAGTTCAATTCGATAACAAAGAAGAGCTTGACTCTGGTAATTTAATCTCCATTAAAATCATCACAAACAATTGACTGATGTTTTTAAAAAGTGAACAAAACCTGCACCAGCACAGTGCATGTCGAGCCGAGCTGCCCATCAAACAGCCTCAAGTGTGAGATCTTAAGGGTGTGGGTTTTGAACAGAGATGGAGCGGGGTGACCCAGGGCTCTGTCTTTTCTTGGCCCAGGGGGTTGAAACTAGCAAAGGAGCTGCAAGAGGAGGCAGCAAACGCTGTTGAAGCTGTTCTCCACCTTCGGATCCAAGAGGGCAAGTCTGTCTTGTTCACACCCCCTGTTCATGGTTCAGCCACTCTTCAGTTTGGGGGAAAAGCAGTGTGGGGGATACAGGAGCTGATATCCAGGAGTGCTGTCTGGTGGCAGAGGTGGCCACGTAAATAAGTCCCTTTAAGGAGGAAAAGGCTGTGATGGCGTGTGGAGAAAGCACCATGTCAGGAAAGAGACGTGACTTCCTTCTGTCCGCTAAGCCTCTGTCGAGGGTGTCCCTAGGTGGGTGAGGTAGTGAGTGGGGCTCTCCCAGGTGACTGAGGAGGGGGACAGCCTGGTGGGGTGGGAAAACAACAGCTCAAATCTGGCTCTGCTAGTTCCTGACTCTGAGGCCTTGGGCATGCTAAATTCATGATTCTAAGCTTCAATGTTCTTACCTACGAAATAAGGATCACGATGCCCATTTGACAATTGTGGTCAGGACATGATGTGCACGAGTAGTTAATCTGCGTGAGGCTGCATCTGTGAATTGGTTTCTCCTCTAGGTTCCAGGGGCAGCAGGACCCACAGAGAAGAGCAGGGCATGTCTGGAAAAGGCCAACGTGTTTCTGTCTGACGAGGCACTGAGTCAAGGATTTTTGGTCTGGGGTAAGCCGTTCTTCTCGTGGCTCCCCCAAACAGGACTCTGCTTCTCCTCACAGCGCTTGTGTAGGGGGCTGTACTCCTGGACTTGACTAGTGTGTGTTGGGGGCCCTAGAGTTGAAATTTTATCAGAAAAATTAAGAATCTCTAGGGATGGCAAAGTGCAGAAACTCAAAAATATCTCCAGGAAGCTGAACTCTCAGCACTTATTACACAACATAGGCACAAGTGTCAGGGGCCCAGCTCTCAAAACCTTGGCTCCGGGGCTTCATGAATCAGCCAGAAGCCAGAGACCAGTTGGTTCTTAGGCCCCATCCCCAGAGTAGGTGAGTAGGTCCGAGCGGGGTGCAGGGCCTGCATTTCCACAGGAGCTCCTGGGAGGTTCTGGTGGGGAGAATTCTGTGCTAGGGTAACTCTGCACCTCCCACCTCCATAAAGCCACCTCTCTCTGGCAAGTCCCTGGCTGGAGTAAGGCCTAGGAACAAAAAGGGATGAACCCTAACCCCCAGCCATCGGGCTCACAGGAAACATGCCATGTCCTGGTCTTAGGAACTCGGGGGCCTGCTCAGCTGATAGAACCTCTCTGGGGGATGGTCAGGAGGCTGCCCGCCTCTGGTCAGCCTTCTGCAGCAAAGCTTTGGAGCCACTCCTAGTGAGGGGCTGTGTCCCCGCGGCAGGATTCAAGGGACCTTGGAAACTTCACAATGTCTCCTCCTCTGTGCGAAAGTTCTGTCTGTGGGTTAAAATTCTTAAAGTCTCCATTAATATGCAGTTGTGTTATCCTAAAGGAGGAGCCCACAGGGCCATTAGCCCTTTGAAAAGCCTCTCTGAATAGAAGTGAGCCGCCACGAGCACCATAGACCAGGATGTTGAGGGAACGACATATTCATTCAGTCCCACTTGAGAAGGGCATTGTCCAGATGGGCACGGGAGTTAAAATAACTTGATGAATTCAGCCCACTATTCAACTCTGAAATTGGTTCGGTGGAAAGACAGTCCCGGCTCCTACCCACAACACCCAGTGACAGTAACGCTGAAAGTAATGAATACAGAGTACAGAATGGGGAAGTTCTGAGGAGGGCGGTTACAAATGCGGGTGGGGCATCTGAATAAAGTCTTAAAAGACCGGCAGGATTTCCACGGAGGGAGGGGAGGTGCACGCATGTGTGTGTGTGTGTGTGTGTGTGTGTGTGTGTGTGTGGTCAGTGTATTTCCAGAGGAAGTGGTGGCCTAAGCAAATTTAATTTGATTGAAGGAAAGGTTCATACAGGAGGAAGTTAGGGTTAGAGTCTTACTCAGGAGCCTGCACTTCTAGGGGGCACGTTGAGGGCTTCTGAACAGGAGCCCAATATGTGCTTTGAAAGGCCCATCTGGTGGCATAAGATTGGAGCAGGCCGGTAAGGAGGCACAGGTAACAGTCCTGGGCCTCTTAGGACTGTGTGGCCCCAGTGAAGGCCTGTCCTTGCAACTAGGCTTCAGAAAAGTAATCCTCTCAAATAGTACTTCCTGATTGCCTGCTGTATGTGGGAATTACACGCTCGTAACTGATTCTAGCAATTAACTAGTGAGGTGAAGGTGATTCTATCATGCGTTCTTTTAACCAGTATGCATCTAGGGCTTCTAAGATACACTTGGGGGGGGGGCGGGGGGGCACCATCTGCCTTTGCAGAGAGCTTCCCTTCAAATACATTTTTATTGCTTCTTTTACAAGGAGAAAACAGAGATGCAGGTGCACCTGCAAGTTCCTCCTTTCCTAGCTGGTTGGCTGTAGCCAGGAATGGACCATTGGCATCTTACTATCTCTGTCCTCATCCCTTGCCCCTCACTGGATCCTGGGCACTGTCCTGTGGACTTGTGTCTGCAGGGCCCACCTGCTTCATGGGGTCTTTCCTGCATGTGCTATTTGCAGCCCCATTTCTCTCCTTGCTGCTCCTTGGAGGGGATGAAAGAGTTCGGCTGACACCCTCCAGACTGGAGAAGCTCCAGGCTTTTTAGACAAACTGCCAGGGGACATAGAAAAAGAATGAGCCAAACCTCCCCCAACCCCCGTCTGTACCAGAAGCTGCACTGCCACCTCTTCTCGGCCTCTGAGCCCTCCCCCCTTCCCCACCCCCATAACGGAGGAGGGAGGAGCTGCCAGGCTTTGCCCTGTCTCCACCGACCAGCAGGGCTCTGAGCCCTGGGTGTTTAAGGCCCCGTAGACACCATTCCAGGAGCCGCTGTGTTCATATCTCCCCCACTGGGAGTCTTGGGGGCCTCTGGGGCGAGCTCCACACCACCTGGGCCTGGCACTGGTGGCCCTGAGGCCAGGCCGCCGGCTAGACATGCTTCTGTGACTGCTGGCCCCTGACTGCTGACTGCCTCTCGGTCCTCAGTTCTGTCAGGACACAGCTGGTTTCCCGCTTCCCACGGATCAACTCCATGGCTCCCTCCGTGTGGCGGAGACGGAGCACTAGCAGGCCTGCTCTGCTGGCACGCCGGCAGCCTGAGACTGCCGGGCCTCTGCAGGCGCTTCAGCACAGCCCCAACCGGGCGCCAGTGGCATGTGGGAGCCCTGCTCATGTCTGTGCCGTGAGGATGTGCACGCATGCGGGATGGTGTGCATGACTGCGCATGTTCTGTGAGGCACCGTGTGTTTGTGCATCTGCGTATTTATTCAAGCAGCACATGTTTATTGAAGACCTACTATGTGCCAGACACTCCTAGGCACTGGGAGACACACCAGAGGCTTTCAGTCTAGCAGGGAAGACAAATATGGATTGAGCTATGAAAAATTATGTGCAAACTCCTATAGGTTCTCATGTATTTGTGAAGGTGCACTCATGGGGGTCATCAGCGTACCTGGGAGAGATCACCCATTGGCGTGTGCTCCCATGTGTCCCTGTGCATGCGATGTGGCCCGGGTGAGCACCTTGTCTACAGAGGAGAAAAGCAAGACACCTGAGGAAGTGAAGAGAGAGGGAGGGACTCTATTGGTAAACCACAGGGCACAGAGCTATCTGCAGGGCTCCTGGATCACCCTAAAGAAACAAAGAGCAGGCTTGTGGTCTGGCAGGATAGCTTGGGGCCTGGTAGTCACCCTCAGGTTGTCCCTGATGAGGGCATTCACTTCCTCCTTCGGGATGTGGTTTTCTCATTAGTAAAATCCAGATCATGGCCCAACTAGCCCCTAAAGTCCCATTGAACCTTGACATTTTCTGAATTTAGATAGGACCCCTGACCATAAGAAATCGACACTATTAATAGGGGTAAAAGAAATACCTAAATACATACAACATGCACACATGTACACACAGGCACACACATGAACACAGGTAGGTGTGGCATTGTAGAAGGTTGGGTCAAGGGACTCCCAAACAGAGTAGTCAGAAGAGACCTATTGTTGGATATAACTAGACAATTAGGAAGATTGATTACAGTGGGGAAAAGAAGGTTGATGGCAAAGGTGAAGAGGGAGCTGTAGGTGGTTGTAGTGGGAGCAGCTGAGAGCAGGCAGAGAAGCTGCACCCTGGCTTCCTGGATGCAGCCTAGAGGTGTATTGTTCAGCTCCGGCTGTGTAACAAAGCACCACAGAATGGCAGGTTAAAACCACAGAAATTTATTCTTTCAGTCTGGAGGCTGGAAGTCTGAGATCAAGGTGTTGGTAAGGTTGGTTTCTCCTGAGGTCTCTTTGCTTGGCTGGTAGACAGCCACTGTCTCACTGTGCCTTCGCATGGCCTTTCCTCTCTGTGTGTGTATCTAATTTCCTCTTTGAATCAGTCATGTTGGGTGGGGACAGCAGTCCTATAAGATTAGGTCCCACCCTAATGACCTCATTTGCCATAATTATTTCTTAAAGACTCTATAATACTCCAAATACAGTCACTTTCTGAGGCTCTGAGGTTGGGACGTCCACATATGAATTTTGGGAGTGGGGGAGGGCACAATTTAGCCCATAACAGGAGAGTTGGCAGAAACTTCTCCTGGCAAGACAAGACATGGTAAGAACAGCCAAATATGAGCATCAAGCATGCCTTTCCCAACCAGGGGTGAGCTGTACTTACTCAGGGCCCAAGTGGAAGACCCTGGTCAGGGCTAAGTTACTGAACCTCTCCAAGTCTCTAAAAACGAGGCTAAAGTAAGAAAGTTTAGAGTGGTGTGTAAAAGATAAGGATAGTGAAAAGAATAACATGAATCCTTTACTGAGTGCCAAACATATGCCAGGCTGTGCTAAGAACTCTACATGTCTTGGGGAAGATATTTGTTTCCTCATTCTTGCCTGACAACATGAGACTAACATAACAGAAGTGGGGGTTGCAACCCAAGGCCCAGAGGGAGCCCAACACTCTGTCAACACACACGTAATACTCATGTAATATACAGGCCATCAGTAAAGCACAGACAGCTGAGTTGCTCGCCCAGGCACCCAGCTAGCGTCCGTGCAGAAGGCCTTTGGGTTCTGGATCCCACGTAGGCTGCACTGGTATTTATTTCAGAGATGCTTGTGAGATGCATTTTGTTTTCTATTTGTTAGATAGTTTTACTTTCCCAAGCAGATGAAAGGAAATACAGAAGGGACCCAGATATGTGAAAAACTGGGGCTGGAGTGGAACCTAGTGATCACAATTTCCTTTGTGCCGGGAACAAATCCTTGATGGGCCAGTTGGATGGGACAGACATTTTGTTCAGGTTGAGAGAAGAGTTTCCTGGTGCCCTGGGAATACATCACCCAGGGATTCACCTTTCCACAAATGACACAGAACACCTACTGGACATAACAGAGCCTTGAGGTAGCGTTCTACTCTGGAGGGTCACCTTGCCTTGGGACTCACCTGTGCGTTGTGTGACCTGAAGGTGCATCGGTCACCTGTGTCTCTTATGCCAGGAAGCCATCAGCCAACCTCCTCTGGCCACTAGGGCTATTGCATTCCTGCCTATAAATACAAAAAGCTGATTTTTGCAGCAGATAAGGCCTTAGTGGAGAGCTGTTTTAAGCTCCCCTCACAGCATGTTTTAACTGCTTGCTGCATGAAATCACTCACTCGATCGGCTTTCAATCCAGGCCGAAGCTGTGCCGTCCACACCAAGAGCTCTTCCTTTTCCTCTCAGCCATCTGTCTTCTACCCCAGATGGAGTGTCCGATGGGAGTGGGCCAGGCCAGGGCACATGCACGCCATGGTAGGTGACAGGGAGCTGTGTGGGTGGGAGCAGGTGGCACAGGCCCCAAGACAGACTTGGAGATTACTGCCTGAAGAGACCCAGACCCTAGGAACAGAAATAATAGACTTGTCGCCAGGACAGGTTTTTGGCAGGTCACCTCCCCAGCATTGCAGAGTGGTTTTAAAGCCAAGCAGACCAGCGTTCTCATCTTGGCTGTGTTGCTAATTCAATGTATAACCCTAAGTACCTTGCTTTACTTGTCTGTGGCCTCATTCTTTCAAATCTGAGAAATGGGGATAATAGTAGTATGCACCTTGGGTGGTGTTGTGAGGATTAAATGAGATAAGTGTTTGTGCACAGGGCTTAAAGAATGGTGTCTCATGCATACCACGCGCAGGGGTGCTGTAGCTTTTGTTTTGACTTTGCTGTGCTTGGATGTGTAGCTCAGAGATGGTGTCACTCTAGGTGACAAGGTGTGAAACTGCCCTTAGCCTTCCTCCTCCCTTCCCCCAACTCTCTTTGTATCCTATGCATTGTCCTCTCTTTCTGCTGATTAGACCATCTGACCAGCAGCCCCTTCCCCTGTCTTGTCCCCTGAGTCATGCTGATGCCAGGTGGGCTTAGCCCTTAGCCCCCCTGTGACCCGCTCTGGTCCCATCCCCCACCCCCAGCCTCCTTGACATCATCCTGCAATCCTACGACCACCTCCCAGTGTCCCTGCCACTTTTGAGGACCCTCCTCCACCCCACCAGGACTCTCCTCAAAGGAAACAACTTTAGGGAAAAATGAAGCTCTTTTAAATATAGATAGCTGGGGCACAGTAGAACCTTATTAAAATACAGAGAGATTAACAAGGTCTCATTCCCCTCAATTATTAACAATGTACTTGTTCTTCAGAAAAGTACCCATGAAAATTTAAAACAGATGAAAATGGTTGTTCACTTAAAACTGCTCCGTTAATCTGTGAGTAATGTTTTATTCAGTGCATTAAATGAACACGAGAGCTTGGACACCTGCTGGTTCATCCCCCAGGGGCACTGACAGGCACATGGATGGAGAGAGATGCAGGACAGGGGTGAGGGACGGCTGAGGGCCACACGAGAAGGATCCCTCCCTCCAATGCATCTTCCAGCCCCCAGTGCATGGGCGTGCAGGGCATTGCAGGCTAGCGTTCCGGTGGCCAACGCAGGGCCCGGGAAGCTGGCTCCCTGGGCCCCCAGTATGGGGTGAGGAGGAGAGAGGAGGCCTGGTTCGCCCCTGTTCCTGTTCCTGTCGGAGCTCTCCTCACATGACAACTCCACACACTCAGTTACCCCATTGCTCCCTCATGCCACCCCCACTACTGCGAGAGGAGCCATGGTGGGGGTCATAGCCAGGCACCATCAGTGCAGAGGAAGGGAAAGGGGCAGGCTGTGCTGGACCTTCTGGGGGCAGAGGAAACAGGCCCACAGAAGCTGGGCGGGACATGGCTGGGCATGCGCAGGGTGGCTGGGCATTTTGGTGCTTGACGCTTAGTGTTTTTTTACTCTCACACTGGCCTGAACGTGGCCCTCATAGGCAGTAAACAAATATGTGTTGTTGGAATGAATACATGAATAAAGAGAAGGACAGGAGACAGGTCGTATGCTTTCTGGGAACTCTCGCAAAGGCCTCAGCCTGCCTGCCGTCTGGGACACTGAGGTGTCACTCAGGGAGCCGCAGTCCTGGGACACAGAGCGGCTGCCTCTGTGGACCCACGTGCTCACCTCCCTGGAGAACGCAGAGGCGCTGGCTGAGAGCAGGAAGCTGCCCCAGGCTTCACGGAGACCGGCTTGACCCTCATCTGGGGACTAGCCGCAGCTGGGTCTGGTGCTGAGGACTGGGGACCGAGCCTGTTTTCTGTGCAGCAACGCTCTCCAAGGCCTGAGTCCATCTTCTCAAAATGTCCTTGGAAACTGAGCCCAGGGATGAGCACCCCAGCAAGGGTTTGGGGAACATGGACTGGGCTCCGAGAGGCACGGCTCATTAAGCATTTGTGTGGGCTGAGGGACCCAGTTTTTGCAGCTCAGGGTCAGGCTGCATGCCTGTGAATGTGTGGGGGTTGGCAGTGGGCATATCATGGTCAGCGGCTGGAGAAAGGGACCCCGGGTGTCTCCACTAATGGTGATCAGCGAGGCTATGATTGTGAGAGAGGAGGGAGTGCTTGAATGAGAGAGAGGAGTGTGTGCTGTCCCAAGGAAGGACGCATAGTTAGGGCCCTGGAGCATTCACCCGGAAGCACAGCACTTTATAGTTGGCAAAAACAAAACCTAGGGAGACCCCTCCATCATTTATGCATCCAGTGATATTTGCCAATATTGGTGGGAAGAGAGACAATAACAAGTGAACCAAAAGATATAATCAGTAAGTGATAAGATTTAGGGGAATAAAGTAGGACATCAAGAATGGCTGCTGAGGCAGCCTTGTTGAGAGGACATTTGTGTCAAGAGCTAAAGTGAACACAGCATGTGACCATACGTGCTCAAGGGGCGAGCATATAGGGAGAAGGCAGTGCAGCGCATGGGCCCAGGGAGAGACGAAGCCCCCGGGTTTCAGGGAGGCTGTGAAGTCACAGAGGTAGGCAGGCTAGTCCGGGAGGCTGGGCAGGACAGAGGCTTCATGTTAAGTGTGTGGGGAAGCCCCTGGGTGATTTTGAGCACATCACAAATGTGACCGGGCTTCTGTTTTGAAAAAGACAAAACACAGCAAACCACAAGCTCTGGAAAGAGTAGACTGTAAGAAGCCAAAAGCCAATGCAGGGAGACTGCTCGAGAGATGGTTCAGGACAGGGGTGACGGTGTCCTCATGTATGGCCTCAGGTAAGTCATGGGAAGTAGTCACGAGGACAAGGCAGAGCCACGGGACTGAGGATCAGCATGAGGAATAAAGTAGAGGGTCATCAAGGAGACCGCCACGGCCTACTTTCCCTCCCAAATAACTCCATAAATAAAGGCACCACTTAATGAAATGGCAAAGACGCAACATGTAACGCTGTTGTTTTTCCGCAAGAGGAGATGCTTAAGTATGAAGACCAGGGAAGCAGATGAGGCTGAATACATTTTTCAAAAGTTGAAGTTATTCTCATATGCTGAACTGAGGCACAACTGATAACCTCTGGCATGGCTCAGCAATGAAGGCTCTTGCCTCCCATATGGAGGTCCCCAGTTCGGTGCCTGCCCCCATGCGGCCCCGCATCCACCTGTGTGGAATGAGGCTATGTCACAACTAATGATGGGCAACTATGGAGACTGCTCTGGGCCCTCCCCCTTCTCTCTCTCTCTCTCTCTCTCTCTCTCACCTTCTCTTAAACAATAAAATAAAATCTTAAATAAAAGTTGAAGTTATTAGTTTGTACTTTATGTAGTAAAATTCATCCTTTCAGGTGTATAGGAGTATGAATTTTGCCTGATATATAGTCATGTAACCATCACCTTCACCAATCAAGATGTAAAATATTAACCAGTCACAATATAGACTATTTCCATCACCCCAAAATGTTGGTTTGTGCCCCTTTGTAGACATTCCTCTTTCCCTACCTTAGCCCCTGGAAATTACTGTTCTGTTTTATGTCACTGTAGTTTTACCTTTCCCAGAATGTCATGCAAATGGAATTGGAGAGAGGTAAAGCATATGTGATGTGAGATTGTGAGTCTAGCTTCTTCCGTTCAGCATCATGCATTAGAAATTAATCCATGTTGTGTACACCCATAGCTCTCTCGCTTGCTTTTTTTTTTTAATTGCTGAGTAGTATTTTGTTATGGTGGTATCACAATTTGTCCATTCACCTGTAATTGGACATCTGAGAATTTTTTCTACATGTTTGGCAAGCATGAATCAATTGGCTATAAATAGTCACACACACAGGTTTTATTATATATACACAAGGCTTCCTTTCTATTGAGTAAATAATCAGAAGTTGGAATTCTGGGCCATAGGGAAAGCGTGTGGTTCACTTTACAGGAAGATGACCAGCTGTTTCCCGTGGTTGCCCCACTTTGTGTCCTCGTCATCAGTGTGCGGGTGTCCCAGCTGCTCTGTGTCCTCACCAGCACTGGGCGGCGTTGGCTTAAGAACTGCAGGTTCGCACAGTTGTGTTGGGTGTGTGTGTTTGCATTTGAGAGGCCTCTCTCCCTTGCACAGTCACAGGAGTGCGTGTACTCAGAAGGGAGCAATCGCGCACAGCTAAGAGAAGACTTTTGAGTCACGGGCAGCAGGAGGGGCAGCGTGCAGGTTGGTAATAGAAGGAAATCCAGGAGCGTGTCCCTGGGTAAGTATTTTAAAAAGAGAGAATGATCTACTGGCCAAATGTTGCTGAATGGCTGTATAAGATCAAGAGTAAGACTGGCTCATTGGATAGAGAAAGATGGTGCCTTCTGATGACTTTGGCGAGAGCAGTTTTAGGGCAGTGGTGTTGATGAGATCCGGTAGCAGGGAGAAAAAGAGGGGAAGGACTTGAACAAAAGAACAGGCTCCTGGTGTTACAGGACATGGTGACTCTGTCCATAGGCTGCTTCTCCAATTGACTGAGTTATCCTGAGTCATAGAAATCTAATTTTATGGGGGACAGCAGAAAGACCGAATGTCCCAGCTCTCTGGAAACACCACACTTTAGTTGTGTTAGTGACACTTGTTGAGTGAACTCCCAGAAGACTCCTTAAAAGGGGGGGTGGGAGCAGAGCATTGGTGAGTTTCCCTTTCACTGTCTTCCTTCCTTTCAGGAAGGAAGCTTCAGCTGCCACCATGAAACCTTTGTTATGTTGACCTTGAGGATGAGAGCCATCACCAGGAATGACAGAGAAGAAAGAAGTCATTTAGATCTTGGGTGGTTTTATTTAGCTGCCACACCAGCTGACTGTCTGACTCCAGATTGCTTTTCCTTAAACCCATAAGTGGTTAAGCCAATGTGTTTTGGTCTATTATGCTTCCTAAATGATAGCTTGTAAGGCTCAATATGAATTCATCACTTCTCCCTAATTACAGGCATACCTCATAGATAAGGGGAGTCTGGTCCTAGACCATTGCAATAAAGTGAGTCGTAATCTTTTTGCTGGTGGAAGGTCTCACTTTCAATCTGTAAAACAGGTAACATCTGTGATGTGCAATAAAGTGGAGTACAATAAAATGAGGCGTGCCTGTAATCAATACATATAATCTGATGCCCAACTAAATAACAACATAATTTGTTTGACATTGGATAAGCTGATGTAAAAATTCATACAGAAAAATGAACAAGCAAGAACAGCTTAGAAAATTCCAAACAGATGTATATCAGGGGTTAGATGAGTGCTGTAGCCATGTTTTGAAGCTTTGTTGGATAAAGCAGTGTCGCACTGGTGATCTGATGATTGAAACAGAAGATAGGGTCAAAAAATACAACTGAATACATAGGGAATACAGAGTAGTGTGAAGAATATCTGAGAGATATTCTTATATTAGTGGGGAAATTGGGTTATTTAATAAATGGTGTTGTAAAAATAATCTTCTGAGAAAATACCATTGACTCCATAATGAAGATATTACTAAGCATCTTAAACTATGTATACTCCAAATGGGTCAAAGATTTAAAGGTTGGCAAATAATGAGCCACACAATTCTTAGAAAAATGAAAACATGGAAGAATTATTTATAGTCTTACAATGGAAAAGGCCTTTCTAACTATGGAAGGAAAAATCAAACAAAACATCATGAAATAAAATCTTGGTAAATTGACTATATAAAAAATTTAAAAATTCTTTATGGCAAAAGCAAAACAAAACAAAACCAAAACAAAATCAAAACACAAACAAACAAACAAAAAACCCACCACAAGCAAAGCCACACCAACAATAAAGTGGAGAAAATGTTTGCAACTCTGATCTCAGACAAGGTCAATTTCACTAATACATTAAGAGCTCCTACAAAATAAGACCAAAAACTCAAAAGAAAATGGGCCCAGGATACGAAGAGTCAATCCACAGCGAAGGGAATACGGAGAGCTCTTCAGTGTGAGCCGATGTTCATCTCTACTGAACTCACGAGCAATGCACATGAAACCTTCCTTGAGATGCCATTTTTCACCTAACAGATTGCTAAAGATCAGCAGTTGGGAGACACAGTATTGGCAAGCATTTATGCAAACAGGTGGCCTCGTTCCTCACAGCTGCGAGTTCAGACTGGAAGGGGAGCTTCACCAGAAACACCTCTGAACGCCCAGCCATCCCTCCACAGATTGCCAGCCACAGTTGCCTTGATTGACACTTACCTAATCCTTTCCTTTGTCCAAAGAGACAGGTACTCCATTTTTATTTCTGAAGCTAGGAAACCGAGGTTCAGAGACACTGGAGGTGGCTTTCAGGTGACAAATCAGATATGACTCAGACCTTGTCATCCACGTGCCCCCTCCCCTGGCCAGTCTTCCTCTCTCCCTCCATTTTGCCTTTATTTCTTTCTGCTTTTTTTATTTTCTGCAAATAAGACCTTTTATGCACAGAAGAGTGTCCATTAGCCTCTGCCTTCAGGCTTCCAGCCGGTTTCATTCAGATTTGAAAACTGGGGACCTGGCCAGTGTAGACAGTAGGGGCATCTGAGCAGGAACATAAGGCAGCATTTGCTGCTGCTCTTTCCTCCTAGCTCTGAGGACCAGGCCACTTCCCTACCTGTCTCAGGGGAAAAGCTGAGTGGAGAAACAGACTCACAAACGGCTGAGCCCACAAGGCCCTGGAGCCCGACGAGTCTTCCGTGTTTCAGGCCAGGGGAAGTGTGGGATCGAGACCACGGTCCTTGCCTTGACCTTGCTGCTGCTGAGATGCTCCACGCCCATCAGTCCCCTGGTGTTCTGTGTGTGTGTGTGTGTGTGTGTGTGTGCGTGTGCGCGCTCTGCTGTCTTTCAAAACAGAGCAAAGCTGAGGAAGTTGTCTGGGAGGAAAGAGCAGACCTTGACCACCAGGGAGCCAAGATGCATCTCATTAGAAGTAGGTCTTGGAGGGTGAAGGGACAGGGAATAGGACAGAGGGTGAGACCTGACTGGCTCTGTGGGGACAGGAATTGAGCTTTTCTGTCCCTCCAAGGTGAGAGAAAGCAGGCCAGAGAAGGGCTTTGGGTGAGAGGTGAGAGAACCTGTTGGAAGTGTGTGTATGTGTGAGAGTGGTACGTGTGTGTGTGTGTGTGCACACAAACATGTGAGTGGTGTGTGTAAGTGGTATGTGTGTGAGCATGTGAAGGTGTGAATGGGGCTGTATGTGTGTTGAGAACTGAAGACTTCACATGACAACGGCAACAGCCAGCACTTACAGATAAGTTCATGGGTGTCAAGACCTGCCTCAGACACTTCCCCATCTTCCACTGAGTAAAACCTCCATTTTGGTCAGTTTTTCTATTCTCAGTAATATTTATGGGTGTACACCGATGCTTCCCATAATGCACTTTCAGGGTGTTACTCTAGTAATCCAGGCCACTGGCCAGGTTTCAAGGGTTTGGACCCCTACTCTCCCCCTTTGAAAAATGTTTCTAGAAAAATGTATTACTTTATTTGCCAACTCATCTGTACATTAACGTGTGTGTGTGTGTGTGTGTGTGTGTGTGTGTGTGTGTGTGTGTAGCATGTTCGGTCGAAGTGGGTGTGACAGAGCATGTAAAAGATGGATTCTGCTCTTGAAGAATTCATGTTCTGGTTCAAGAGGTCACACACTTGCACAAATAATTCTCATCCAAGGCAGCAGACATTAAGCTGCAAAGGCCTGGGAGGTGCTTCTAGCTGTGAGGGGTGGTAAAGGCCACTGCATCATTGTCCTAACTTCCCACAAGGGTGGCCACCTGAGCTGTAGATGTCACGGGGGCCGAGAGTGACTTTGCCCAGAGATGTCCCTGCATCCCAGTCCCGGAGCCACCGCTGGGCTATTGCCTGGAGGCCCTTAAACTGGAGGTCAGGATGGCTGCCCATGCCTGTACCCTTCTGCCCAACAAGCCGGTGGCCTGTGCTGGCCTTCGTCTGCCCTCAGCACCCATAAGCAGGCCTGGTGCTCCTGGCTGAGTACGAGGGTGTCCCCTCGTGCATAGCAGACATCCCTGGGCTGCCCCGGTGTTGTGCGGCTTGCAAATTCCACAGTAGGCGTGCTCACAGGCTTCCTACTGCTCCCTGTGTCTCTGTGGGCCTCTCATCTCTCCCAGCTTTCTCTGTTGTTCCCTGAGCGCAGAGGCTCTGCTTATGTTTGTTCTGGGCACTTGGTTGTTTTCTGACCAGAGCCGTAAGGGAGGTGTGGGACTCCCCGGGACTGGAGTGTGAGGAGTCCAGCCTCAGAGTGGAAGACACCTTCTTGGCGTCTCAGAGCATGCGTCCCCTGGTACGGGCAGCGCTTCCCATCCTTGGCTCCGGGCTGGCCGTGCCCAGTCTGGGCTTGAACACGTAAGTGACAGATTTCTCACGGTGACCTGGGGAAGCAGCCTCTAATTTTAACATGAGCACAAGCTTCCTTTCATGAGTCAGCATCTGTCTTCTTGAGTATTCCAACCATCAGCTCTCGTTCTTTCTTCTGGAGTCTCACGGAAAAAACAACCCTGCTCCCCATCCCAGGATACATGGGGGAGGGACTTGCAAAACAGGAATCTCTTACTGTCCAGGGCCAACGCGTGTTTTCCCCTTTGGCTGGACTCGGGCATTAGGCAGGATCCACGCCCAGTCTGTTGTGACCCCATCTCTGCTCAGCAGCCTTCTCTCACCCCCACAGACAGGGTCACCCCAGCCCCCAGTCTGCTTCTTCCCTCAGGAATAGCTGGCTATCGGGATGGTGACATCACAGGTGGCTGAGAAGTCGGGGTGCTTTAGGGCCCCCTGAGCCTCTGCATGGAGGTTCTCAGCTCACCTCTCCCTCTGACGAATGAACAGCTATGAATGCCATTCTGCAGGGCCTCTGAGAAACAAGCCAGGAGACTGTGCCAAGCATATGGCGCCTCCTCCATCCCTTCTGCAGTGACAACGCTCGGGTGGCAGACAGGAGATTGGCCCCTGGTCATGCTGTCTGAAGCTGGCCCACCTCCATCTTCCGAGGAGCCCAGTGCCCCACAGGCAGGGGCATGAGGCTGGGGCCAAGGACACGAAGAAGGGAGAGGACAGGTCTTTTCAGCCGTCTCCTCTCCAGGCTGTCACTCTGAGCATTCAGAGCTGGAAGGACGGAGAGCGTGTTGGCCAAGTGCGTGGCAATCCTGGATGGAGAGGCAACTTCAAGATGCAAAGATGCTGCCAAGAATCCTCATCACCTTCCCACACATGCCTCTACCTGCTCCTCTGAGCTGCCAGCCAGCCCCCTGCCTGCATCTTATCTTCATTTCCACCCTCATTTTCCCACAGACCAGAACAGAAAAGATGTCACTGGGCTGGATGCATATCCGTATTAGTGAGAAGCCATAGCAACTCAAAGGCAACAAAAATAGTTTTGTGACAGAGGCTCTGGGAAGCCTCTGTGTGTGTGTGCATGTGTGTGTGTGCATGAGTGCATGCATGCATGTATATGAGAGAGAGACCTCAGAGATGGAGGATCCACTGAGCTCAGGGCAGGGACCAGGTGAGACATGCTTGCTGGGGTGTCCCAGTGAAGATAACACCAAGAGTGTGAAACCCAGTGACATTAGAGGATTCGGAGTCGTTCGCTCCAATCCTACTTTGAGTTTTGTGCTCTTGGGAAGTGTCCCTTGCTCTCTGAGGTTAGATGTAGGATCCACAGCTTTACATTTCTAACCAGGGTGTTGGAAGGGTCTGGTGGTGTCAGCTCTGATGGTGGCTTTAGAGTTTGAGAGGAGACAGTCCTTCTTGGTATTTGCTAGTGAACAGAAACTGGTTTAGGAGTTCTGACCCAACCAGAGGCCTGGAGTTCTGACCCAATTTGCCTCCAAAGTCAGATGGCCTTGGGTTTGCACCCACTGCTGTGACTTCCCTTTTGGCCTCTATTATCCACATGAGGCCATCAGTGAAATGCAGGAAAAAAGTCCCTGCCATAGGATGCTGGATAGGGCAAGGGCTCTGAATCAAGACCACACACCAATTACTAAGTGTGTACTATGGGCACAGTACCTTCATCTCTCTGTGCTTGGCTTCCAGCTTTCTAAAAATAAAGGTATTAATAGGACCTACCTCATCAAGCAGTTGTGAGAATTGAATGAGGTAATACTGGTAAAGAGCTTAGCATAGTGTCAGATCTACTGTATGTGTTGTATTTAATAAATGTTACCTGTGATGAGTAGCTTGAAGGGTTGTGAGGGTTGAATGACATCTGTATGCATGTGCTATAATGAGTCAGAAGCACTTAATGCTGAGTAATAATCATTGTTATTAGTAGGACTTCTGTAGGTGTAGAAGCCAGAAAAACCCTCTGGATGATCAATTCCACATCCACGAAATGGGAACACTACCTCCCATACCGCCTTTGTCTTTCAGGCACAACTTAAATGTGTATCCATTCAAAAGTTTGCTCAGGCTTTTGGAATTGTGATCCCAGAAGTACATGACATTACCAAGACCGTTTGTATATATCTGCCCTCTACAAAATTACTGGGGTGTCTCTCAAACTTGTTTAAATAAGGCCCCCATCAGAGGAAAGCAAAAACAAGGGAGAGTGAGACAGTTCTCACCTTGCTAAGAGCGTTTCACCATTTGGAAGGAATCTAACATTAATTAAGAACGAGGAAGGGAAGGCTGAAGGGAGGGCTCAAGTCCAAGTGGTGGATGCCCTGGGCCTTCTGCACTCTGGTAATGCCGGGGGCACTAAGCCTTCTCTGCCCCCAGATATACTCTGTCGAGATGGCAGAGTGGCTCCTGAGAGATGAGGCCCATCAGTGTACTGTGAGCCCCACAAGGCTTCCCATGGCAACGTCCCTGAGTAGCCATGTGACCCTCCTGGGTTCTCCAGCACCAGGATGTACCATCCAGAGTGCTGGCCGTCAGAGTGTGGTCCCTGGATGGACAGCATCAGCACCGTCTGGAGACAGGTTAGAGACGTAGGCTCTCTCGCCCCGTTCCAGAAGCAGCAGCACCTGGGGCAGGACCCGCACGCCCTCCGGGGGACTCGGATGCACGCTGAAGTGTGAGGACTTGTAGTTTAGACGGAGAAATCACAACATTGTCTGAATTGAGGGTTTGCCCAGGTTCTACAACGGCAGAAGTACTCTGGATACCAATGATTATTATTCATCAAGGGCTTCTTACTCCCGACAGTAGACACATACCGATCTCGTTTAGCCCTCACAACCCTTCAAGTTATTCGTCACAGGTAACGTTTATCAAATACTTAGAGTAGACTCAACACTACTCTAAGCCCTTTTACTGGTATTGCTCCCTTTAATCCTCACAACTGCTTGATGAGGTAGGTCCTGTTAAGACCTTTCTTTTTAGAAACAGGAAGCCAAGCACAGAGAGATGAAAGTACGATGCCCAAAGTCACACGTTTCGTAAAATGGCATCATTTACATATTAATTCTATTCGTTTCGGCTGCTTTAAAGAATGCCATAGACTGGGTAACTTAAGCCACCCACCATCTGTTCTCCCATGTGCGAAGAGCTTGAGTTTTGCTGCTAGCCAAACTTGAACTCAAATCTCAATTTAGCTTCTGGCTCTGGTGTGATTTGGAGAAGTAGTTTCCTCTGATTTGTAATGTCTACAATGGCTAAATAACACTTATCCTGAGGGCCACTGTAAGAAGTAGAAGTGGCACATGTGGCCCGGTTGGCACCGGGTGGGTTCGCTCTGAATAAAAACCAGATGAGGAAGCCCTGTGCCATGCCCACCTTTCCCTCCACATTTCCCCTAGAGCTTGATTGTTGTTAGGGACTGAGTGTTTGCAACTCCCCAAGTTCACGAGCTGAAGGCCTGTTCCCCACTGTTTTGAGGTAGGGCCCTGGGACTTGATTAGGTCATGAAGGTGGGGCCCCCACGGTGGAGTTCGTGCCTTTTAAGAGGAGACCTGAGAAATCATCTCGAGGTCTATGTTGTGAGGACCCAGCACGAAGACTGTAGTCTGCAGATGCAGAAGAGAGGTCTCACCAGGAGCTGAGTATGCTGGCACCCTGACCTCTGACTGCCAGCCTCCAGGCCTGTGAGAAATAAATGTGTGTGGCTTAAGCCGCCCAGTCTGTGGCATTCTGTCAGAGCAGCCCAAATGAATACAATGAAGAGATAAATAAAATTAATTGGAAATATGTTCAGCACTTGCCACCAGTAGCTCATTCCAGCGGGAGGGTTCCTTGTCTTGGCCACACCCATCAGTAGACACCACAGCCAGTGATGAGCTGGGGAGAGGGGGTGCAGAGAACGTATTTCTCCAAAGACAATTTGGAATACCTGCTAAGGCATGACAGCTCACCCGCCTCATTTCACCTCCATGTCCTAACACAGAATTGCCCAGAAACATCCAACACCTCTCTCAAATCTATTTCCTACTCATTGTCTAATCCAGGGGTGTCAAACTGGTGGCCCCCGAGGTAATTTTTTGTGGCCCACGATGCTCTGAAATAAAATGAAAATAGAAAAAATGGTTATGAAGAAAAGAGCGCTTAGGGGAGATCGAGGCAATACCGTCCACACAATTCCCTCGTTAACCCTTTAACTACTGAAGACGAGTATACACGTGGCCCAGTGCCTTTCCTGGGGGCCTGTGGGTGTGTATAAACGCGCTGACTCCGTTCCGGCCACGTTTGTAAATGTGATGTGGTCCGCGTGAATCTTGCCTGTTGCACCAAATGGCCGGTGTTTTAATTGAGTTTGACACCCCTGTTCTAGTCCAACTAACTAATTTCCACCCTGGTCAAAAGCCAAACTAAAACAGCAACAACAGGCAGACAGACCAACAGACCATACATGCATGTATGTCAACACACACAGAAGAAAGTCCTGGTCCTTTCTCAGGATCAGTGCGGGGCTCTTGGCCATGGTCTGGCCTGTGCCAGTGAGAGTCCTGTGCGGTGCCCAGGGGAGCTGCCCTTCCTTCTCTGTCCCCGCGAGGTCATTCACTGCCCCAGCACAGAACAGCAGAGTGCTACAAGGGAGCACTTAGCTCCAGCACCTTGCCCTGAATGGAAGCCAAAGGACAGTGGGCACTTGTAATTCCTGCTTTCGGCTTCACATTGGTTGCAAACACCTAGTGGAGAAAAGATTATCAATATACGCCAAGCTGAGAGGGAGAGTGCAGCTCACTTAGCTGCCTCAACATCGATTTTTCACCTGCTTTTGTTGATGAAGCCACATTCGTGAGTAGTGATAAATCCATTAGACAAACATGACACTCCATTATTCACGGTGTCTGCAGTTTCAGGCCTGGGCTCTGCACGGGGGCTGGTGAGCTTTGCCGCCCCTGTGGGTGCACGAGTGTCCAGAGCCTAAGTGAGACTAGCCGGTGGGTGGGGGAGGAGAAGGGCCCCTGGGGGCTGGAGACCCCATTGCACTTACTTGGGCGTGGCTAGGCGGGTCTTCCGAATCTCACCCCCTCCACTCACTTGGGGGCCTCGGATAAGGACCCGTCTTTAAGGCTTAGAGCAGGCGAATCCAACCTGAGGCCCACGACGGCTTTGAATGAGGCCCAACACAAATTCTTAAAACATTATGAGATTTTTTTGTGACTTTCTTTTTTTTTTTTTAGCTGATCCGCTATCCTTAGTGATAGTTAGTGTATTTATATGTGCCCCAAGACAATTCTTCTTCCAGGGAAACCAAAAGTTTGGACACCACTAGCTTAGAGACTTGGAAACACAGAACGATTTTCTTTTCCAGCCAGGCTGTAAGATAGGCAGGGTGTGAGCTCGCCCCTTTCGTATTCAGAGATGTGAATATGAACAAGTGACTTGCTGAAGACCTCACCAAAGCGCAGAGCCAGGACCAGAACCCAAGCACACAGATTTCCTCACTACAGCACCAGCCTGAGCCCCACACCCTGTGCTGCCTCTCTGATCCTTGAACAGTATTGTCGTTAGGTCACGGGAAGAATAGGACCCCACTGAGAGGCTTTTGAGCCCCAGAGGATGAGAGAACCGCAAGACTTTGAGGCTGGCCTGAGACACATGTGCAGCAAAGGGGGTTCCACTTCCCTGAAGAGGGGTGCAGAGGCCTGGGGCTTATGACCATCACTTGGGCACCAATCTCCAGTGAGGCGGTGTTGAGCGTCCAGTGAGGAAGATACTGCAGGGTGGTAGGCCACCTGCAAGGCTGGGGAGAGGGGCCCTGGATCAGACTGACAGCAGAGACGTGGACAAACCCTATGGCACAGGAGCCAGGCACTGCGGCCCCTTTACAGTCCTGGTGATGTCCCCACGTCTCTGTATGAGGACCTGAGCTCAGATGCATCAGGGGGTGGCCCGAGTTCACACAGAATTGGTGCTCCCCACACCCACCCCCTGCTCCGTGGCCCCTCTCCGCTCTGACCAAGAGCAGAGGGAACAGGAGGCTGAAGGGAGTGGGCCGGCCCCCCAGCCCAGCTGGGCGATTCTCCTGCTGCGTCCTGGTGGAAGGATCCAGACTGCTGAGCAGGAGGGCACTCTACGGCTGCCTTCAGAAGTAAGGGAGGGGGCGGGGCTTGGGGCAGAGGGCCGGGGCGGGGCTTGGAGCAGAGGGCAGGGGCTGGACTTGGGGTGAGGGGCAGCTCTGGGCTAGCATCCAGGCTCTGGGAAGGCTCGGAACCTGGGGAAGCCCGGCTTGCTTTGCAGGTCTGTGCCTCCAGGAAACCTCACCTGACTCACCCCCACCTACCCCTTTGCCCCTTGTCCCTGCAGCACTTGTGAGCATGCACTGCACAGCACTGACTTGAACTTTCTCTGTTTGCCTTTCTCCTCAGATAAGAAGTGAACTCTCGAGGGCAGACGTTGTGAGGCTCGGGGCTTAATCTCCTGCCCCGGCCTAGGCCCTGTGGAGCCTCTGCTTGACTGCTGCTGGCTGACTTCCCCACCTCAGGGGCATTTAAACCCTGAGTGAATTGTAAACAGGACCTTGACACAAGAAGCGCAGCGGTAGCAGGTCGAATATCATTTTTTGGTGGAGACGTGGACCATTCTCTCCAGACTTTCACAAATTCTCGGTGACAATGACATTTGGGACTCACCAGTGTCTGGTTCCCCTTCCCTTCCTGAGCATACAGGAAACTGGCTTTCAGGTGGGCAGGGCCATGTGGCAAATCCTGACCCGTGAAGTGCTAGCAGAAGTGAAGTGTGTCGCTTCTGGGCTAAGGCTATGAAAAGCTGTGTCTTTCTCTGCCACAGCGAGTATGGGGCCTCGTGTGGGGATGGCGGGCCACCCTTGCCTGATGTGGCATGGATTGCTGAGCCACTGCCTGGGGACAGGTGCCCTGGGGAGCTGCTCAGACCCCTAGTGGCTCTGGCATAAGTAAAGATTACGCATTCACTGCAGCAAGGCTTTGCACAGGCTACTGATTTCACTGCAAAGGAAACTGAGCATCAGTGAGGGGAAGTGACTTGCCCAAGGTTATAAGGCTCAGAAGTAAATACTCCAAAGCTGCGACCCATGTCTTCAGACTCAGACCTGGGCCCAGTCCCAGACCTACGGTATGTCTCAGGCCTTAAAGGCCAGGCCGTTTTCGGCAGAGAGCAGCTGGTGTGGATGCCCTGCAGGCCCTCGCGACCTTCAAGCCCCTCTTGGAAGTCATGGAGGACATGCCAGCCACCCCCAGCCCTGTGCGTCCAAAAGGGCCTTGGGAGGAGAAGATGCCCTTGATGCCAGGCATCCTGCCTGAACTGGGGAGGGCCTGGGGAGAGCCCCCCAATTCCTCCACCTCCCACGTGCCTGGAACTGGGCCGAGGCTTTACCTGGCCAGGTCCTAATTCACACATAGTAATTATGCCCCAAGAAGCCTGCCTGCTAATTGCTTTTGCTATTTCTACACTCTGCCCCCCTCCCCGCCCCCCAATCTGTCCTCCTGCAAAGGACAGAAATAACCTGGCACTTGGAGGGTAATTATCGTGGAGCACTTTCAGCATCAGCAGATGCTCAGCAGCAAGATTCGGGGCCCTGACTCAGCTTGTGGGCTTCAGCCCTGGGGCACGGGGAGGTGCCTGGCCCCTGGCAGGGGCACACACAGGGGCTCCGAGGCCACCTGTCCCTCCTTCCCTCATGGTGAGCTTGACTCACTGACGCCCTCAGTTCTATTGATCTCACTGGCACTTCATTGTCCTTCACCATGTCCCCAACTATTGGGAAGTAACGTGATAGATGAGAAGAAACCCACAAAGACAGTTACTGGGTCCAGATTCCCTAGACCACCAGTTCTCCACTGTGCCTTTTTTTTTTTTTCTTTTTTCCCATTAGTGCCTATTACCTTTGTAGAGAAAGTAGGGAAAGTCAAAATAATATGCCTAATACTTGCAAGTAGCTTTTAGTGTTTGTTTTTTAAGATTTATTTTTACTATTTTTGACAGAGAGAGAGGGACAGAGACAGAGGAAAAGTAGGAGGGCCTAGAGCAGTCTCCATAGTTGCGTGTCATTAGTTTTCTACATAGTTTCATTCTACAGGTGAGGGCGAGACTTCACAGGGCAGGCAGGAACTGGCTGGGGGCCTCCCACCTGGGGCAGGAATCAGACCAGGAGCCTCCCACATAGGAGGCTCACTCTGGTGAGAACCGAACTGGAGACACACCCCAGTTCAGCATATGGGTCTGCACAGGCCAGGATTTGATCCTCGAAACTGGGGCTGCAAATGAGCGCTCAACCCACTGAGCCATCCGCTCAACCAGCTGAGCCATCCCCTCAACCGGCTGAGCCATCCCGGCCTCTCCATCTTTTAAGGTTAAGAACAGATTCAGAGAGTAAGCTCTCGGCTTCCAGAAGAGCCTCCAGTTGCTCCCTGCAACCCTGACAGCAGCCCAGCTCAGAAGCAACCAAATGAAGCAGAGCTGACTTTTGGGCGGGTCCAGAGACTGTACCCACTTTCAGGACACCCAGGGGGGACCCCATTTTTATTCCCCAAGTTTTCCATGATGACTCTTGACGATATAATCTGAGGTCAGGTAAGAACAGAGAGCATGCAAGGTCACCTCCAGGATCTGTCCTCATAGGTACATTGTCCTTAGTCTTGCTTCCACCCCAGCATCCATCCCCATCAGAAATCCCCGATTCCACTGGAATCATGGGAGGGTGTCAATGCATGGCCAGTCCCCTTCACTGATTCAAACAGACAAAAAGCCAATATGTTTTATAAGGCCCCAGGTCTTCTCTGTTGGGGTCATTTTATCCTTTGGAACTGACAGGGGTTGCCTCCCAGTCCTGCTTAAATCAGGCTGGAGACTGTGGAGACTGGTGCTGGGAGAGGATGGGGCATTTTTCTTCCTAGGAAGACAGTAATTGCAAATTTGTCATCAGTGGTGACGTGTGGTGAGCAATTAATTCTGGGGGACTCCCTGCCTGTCACCATGCATGGCTCCGGCCCTGAGCAGCCTCTTTTGCTTAGAAAGCTCCTGTCCTCTCTTTCAGAAGACAAGCTAATTTGTTGTATACTCAGTTTTCTGGGGACAGTAGAGACACTTGCAGCTGAGGGGTAAGCACACCAAAGGTCTGAGCTTGGTGGCATTTCCATGTGAAGGGAGAAGAGGTACAGCGAGAGTGTCTGCAGGGACTAACAGTTATTTAGAGTGTACACGTGTCAGGCATCCTTCCAAATGCACAGTTATTGCAACACCCCTCTGGGCCAGGCACTATCATCACCCCCATTTTAGAGAAGGGAACACTGAGACACATAGCTTAATCTGAGGCATAGGGACATACGGTCTGCAGTGGCTGAGCAGAACTCAAACCCAGCCTCTTAACCAAGGTGCTGGATGGCTCTCCCCCTTGGTGCTCCAAAGAGCAGGGGGAGGGAACATACTGGAATCACGCTGACAGGTGGGAAGCCATTGTCACCGTCACGAGCTGTATGTCTTTAGGTACGTTACTTATTTTTTTTCTGAAGCTTCGGTTTTGTCATCTGTGAAATATAGACAGTTGGTACCCACTTCAAAGTGTTGCCATGGAGGTTAAATGACAGAACACCGAGCTCTCTCTTGACTCCCCATCCTACCCTGCTCCCAGGCCCGTGTTTGCTTCCCACCCGTGTGTGGTATGTGGCAAAGGCATCATGGTTATTTTCCCAGCGCCCCACTGGGAAATTGCTGTGTACTAAATTGCTGTTGAGATCTGTGATGATTTCTGAAGCCGAAGAACAAAATTTAGACCTGAACACCCTAGAGATGTGGTGCCCAAATTTATTGTTATATTCTTAGAAGTTGTAACAGTGTTCTCACCAGTAGCACCGCATCCTGCTTGAGGCCTTGAGGTCTGAGTGTTCAGAGGCTAAATCACCTTTCCACGGGGGTCCCTGGGGCAGGCTTGGGTGAGGGGAAGCAATGTAGCTCTCTGTCATCTGCAGCAGTGTCATCTGCGTCAGAAGAGACAAACCAGAGGGAGGCTGGAAAGCGCTTTATGGGTTGGGTTTGAGAGAGATTCACTTCCTGCGTGATGATTTTTTCAAGCTCATATTAAAGTAAGTTATGAGCTCTTGAACAAACAGTCCAGGGCTGATGGGAAGCAACACAAGGCACAGAAGAGGATGGCGACACTCAGTCTCTGAGCCTCAGTTGTCCCCAGTTACGTGCACAGCTAAAAGGTTGGCTCTTAGTACTTGGATTTAGGCTTCTTTCTAGCTCTTATTTTCTGTGGGTTTTTTCTCCCCCCTTATCTGTACTCTCAAGTGGAGTTTAAAGGCAAAGTAAACACCCTTGGTCCTATTTGCATCTTAAAGAGTCAGAGCCCACTTGAAGGTTTGAATTCTGCCCCAGGAGGGGCTGGGAGCAAGGCCTTGGCCTTGGCAGGCACAGAGATCAAGTTTCTGCTTTCTCCTGGCCCTTGCGAACCAGAGCAGAGCAGATGGCTGCTATTCCAAACCAGACGTCTTTTCCTCCCACCTGGGACACTCTGAGGGAGGCTGATCTGAGAGGAGGCAAGCTGAGAGATGGCCCCAAGGACACCTCCTGGAGAAGTCATTTGACGCCTGCACGCCCCTGCCTGTCTCTCCAGCTTTGCCTGTCTCTGAAATCTGTCAGAGCAAAAGCAACGAGCAGGCTCTACTGAGATCAGGAGGCAATTCTCTGCAGAGCTGGGATGTGACCGGAGTTTGAAGGGAAGTGGAGGTCTTGAAGAGTACTTTTGGTGAAAGGATGCCAGCGTGAGACTTTTAGGAACTGCGACTCCTCTCAGGCTTGTAGAACTCTCTGTTTAGGTCTCAGTCTCTCTCAGCTGTAGGACACAGAATTGGAGGGCTTCTCTCGGCCTTCCAATTTCATAAGGAGGCCTCAGATAAGGAGTGTGAGAGAATGTGGTCAGTGTGATGCAGTCAGTTTCTGTGGGTTTCTAGAACTTTCCGTCATATGTCTACATCCATTTCCATCTCAGGAAATGGGGACACTGCAAAATGGTGAAGAACGTTGGCTTTCCTCTCAAACAGACTTGGACTCAGATCCTACCTCTTCTTTTCACAGGCTGTGTGATTTGGAGCAAATTACTTAATGTCTCTGGGACTCAGTTTCCACAGTTGAGAAATGGGAAAATGAGAGTAATCCCTTAGAAGCTTTTGAGGATTAGATGAGATGAGGTATGTGACGTGCTAGAGCAGGTCTGGCTCTTGAACAGACCCCACAGAGGTGACAGATTTGTTATTCATCACCTCTTGGTATCTAGGCTGCTGTCTGCCACCATGTAACTATCATTTATTTATTCTCATCTCATTATACGCATCTATTCTTTACACTCATTTCCCCACTCATTCTTGTTTTTTCCATTGATTGCTCATGTTTCCATCGATGTTTTTAATGTTTTGTGTATTTTTCTCTAAGATACCTATTCTTCAAAATCTATCATCTATCTATCAATCATTTTTTCATCCATCTATCATCTATCTAGCTATCATCATCTACTTGTGTCTATCATCTATCTTCCATTTCTATCTCTATCTATCATCATTATCCATCTACCATCTATCTATCCATCCATCCATCCATTCATCTACCTACCTATCATCTATCTGTCATCTAGCTATAATAGCTGTCTATCATCTAGCTATTTATCTGTCTACCTGTATCTACCTATGACTATGTTAAGACCTGGTTCATTTGTAGAAGACACACATATTTCAGGTAGATTTTTCAGTTCTGCTCACATGTTGTTTTTTTTGGTGGGGGGAGTGTGTCATCCTTTATATTCAAAGAAAGTCTGTATATTATAAAAAACATGTGTTATGTCATTGAGTACAGAGCTCACCTTGCAAACATTTAACCATATTCATCACAGATCTACTGATCTAAAATCAACTTAAGAGGCTTATGGTTTTCATTAGTTGCTTCATGAAATCGTGTTCTAACAGTTCAGTGACATACTTTTGCTGTAAAGGCTTTAAAGGAGTCTTCTGCCTGTGATAAGAATGTGGAGGCTAACGAGTTAATACTGGGCCACAGTAGCAGGTATTTGCAAGAACCAGGCTTTTTGAGCCAGAAACGTGGAGCAAAGCTGCAGAGCCAGGGTGGGCAGGGTGGTTTGTCCTGTTTCCTTGAAACCAAGACCGACCTCCCTGAGGACTGCAGGGCTGGAGAGGGTCTTTCCTGTATAGAGGGTGGAGGGCCCCACTTTCAGGCAGGGCTCGCTCCTGCTCCCACACTGCCCCCCACCCCCACCCCCGAGCCCTGTAGCTCTGGGAGGCTGTTGGAGCAGAGCCCGTTGGGTGATGGCAAGTGTCCTGCAGAGTTCCCATGTGACAGAGCTGCGTGCTGTGAGCATGCAGAACGGATGGGCCCTCCCTTGACAGGTGATGTGCCCCTTCTGGCTCCTCAGGGTTGCTGAGGTGCCTGTCGGCCAAATCAGTTCTACTGGCTCCCTTTCGCATTTCCCAATTCCCTGCCTTTCTCTTCTTATTAAGAGATTTCCTCCACTTTTCCCACCCTCACCTGATTTATTGTCACAGGTCCCCAGCCTTACATTGTCTTCTCCAGGCAGACAATGCTTCTCCCTGTGGTTTCTGGGGTGCCTGCTACAGGTTTGTGGGTCTCCCCTTGTTCTTCCTCTCTCCCTGGCCACACCTTCCTGCCGAACATCCCTGTGGACCCCTCCCATCCTGCTTAGTTCCATTTCCCACCTCCTTGACTGAGGAGGCAATTTTCCCATTCGCAGGACCTGTCCTGTCTCATTCCCATCTGTCTTCAATGCTGACTTGGTCCAGTGGCTGTCAATACAAATGAGCACATTGGGTCCACTGCTCCCACTTTCCTGTCACTGCAGGGCCCTGAGTGAGGCCGAGACCAGGAGACAGCTCAGCCTCTGGGCAGGGGAGAAGCCAGGCTGGGAGGACAGGGCTGGGGAGCAGCGCTTGCTGGCTGGGTGGATGAGCGAGTCTCCATTGATCGCTGAACTCGCTGGTTGTAGCTCCTGGGCCAGTTTCTCCTCTCAGCCTTAGTTTTCTCATCTGTAACCCAAGGAGATTGGGTTAATCATCTCTAAGGTGCAGGGTTCAGATTTCAATCTTTGGGAGTAAGTGATGTCTAGGTTAGTACCAAGAAGGACAGAATGTGGGGACATGATACTGGAGTATGTGGGCACACATGTGTTCACGCGCATGCGCACACACACACACACAATCACTCAGCATACCTACTCTCACACCCAGATTGCTCTTGTGAGGGTGTATGTTGTTTACTGACCTATAGAAAGAAAGATAATGTGGGGGACATCGGCACATCTGTGCGTGTTTGTGGTGTGTGCACCCAGCCCTGGTCACGTGTCTGCTGCTGCACCTCTGAGCCTCCCCAGGGCTCTGGCTCGAGGGTTTCTCACACAAGTTCGGGCCACCTGAGAAGGCCACGGCAGGTCCCCCAGGGAGGGAGCTGCTCAGAGCCAGGGTGTCCATCTTGCCTCTGGACCCAGAAAGCCTTTCACCACCTGATTAGCAGGCGGGAGTCTTGGAGCCCAGGGTTTGGGGGAATTTGACATAATCAAATCCCCTCTGTCCCCAAGAAAGGCGAAGAACTCTGCGGAGAAGTGCCCCGAGCTCTTCATGGGCTGTGCAGAGATTCGCGTCTCCCCCCTGTCACATACGCGGATGAGGAGGACAGCCAACCTGCCTTTACAGGCCACGAGTGGCCCCTGTAATACTTCATGGCTCCTTATTCCTACCGCAGCTGCTCTCTGATACCCCCGGGGGCTGGGCCTGCTTGGAAATGCTTTCAATGCCAGGCTAAGAAAGAATCCTGTGGACCATCCTCCAGAGAATTCCTCATGTCTGGTGGCCAGCCGGTCCCCTCCCCCTCATCGGGGCAGCTGCCTCTGCTCAGAGGAGCGGGATATGCTCGGGAATGGGCAGTTGTAGTCAAGGTGTAGGGCAAGGGCGGGCAGCCCTCACTTGGTCCTGGGATGACAGAGAAGTTTCTGAGGGACACTTTTCAGAGTTCAACATGTGGACTGTCATCGGCCTGGGTTTGAATCCAGGCACCGTCACCTACCAGTATAATCTGGGACAGTCACTTAAGCTCAGGCAATAGGGTCGTCATCTATGAGAGACCCTCTGTGAGAACTGAGCTAAAGGATGAGCAAGATGCTTAGAGATGCAGCGTGGGCAGCGGCGTACATACCAGGTAGCAGTGCACACGGAGGCAGGACAGGCTGGCACCCCTAGGATGAGGGGCCTCAGGGGCAAAGGCAGAGCCCCTGGGGAATGTGCGGGGAGACCCGGCCTCCTGTGAGGGGGTGCATCAGAGGAAAGGAGATGGAAGCAGGGACTTTGGGGAGCTCCTCACAAGGCCAGGGACACTTCGGGTGCTCCGTAAACGAGGGCTGTTCACGTTCGCTTCCCTGTGGGTTGGATCCGAGGTTCAGCGCCTCCCATAGGCTCCACATTCCTTCCCTGGCTTTTCCACACAGTCAACACCCTTGAAGGCGAGAACTTTGAAACTCAGATGGGTGGGAAAACTGGACCGGAGTCAGACAGCTGGTGGGAATAAGCTGGAATTCGAGGTCAGGCCTGTAAGGCTCCTCATCTCCCTCTTCGGAAAGACCGGGCTCCTTCTGGGTCTTGCTTTCTGGCCTGAGCAGTGACAACTGCTTTGTGTGACGGGGTCCATGGGAGGGACGTAGGAACCGGCATGTGCCGGATGGTGGGCGTGGAAGGAGCGCTCTACCCCCTCCCCGCCTCCCCAGCAGCAGGTGAGGACAGTGATGGATGAGGCTGGGGAGCAGGCAGATTGGTTTGGGGGCCTGATAGATAGAGTGTCTCATGCCTCCTGAAATTGTCAGACTGAGGAAACACAACTGTTGCCAAAATCTATGGGATGTTCCCTTCAGATCCATTGTCCCTGCAGGAGGGCAGACAAGTGGTTCTCTTGTTTATATTTCAAGGGAGACAAACAACCTGTCTGTTCTGTCCACTCTGGGATGTCCTGGCTCTGATGTGGGGACACACTCCGCCCGAAGACACCATGGGAGGCCACTCAGCAGGAAGCAGGCTCTGTGCCACCCTCTGCCAGGTCCCCAAGGCCCCCAAACAGAGAACCGACTTCCCTCCTGGGCCTTGTCCTCCCTCTTCTCCAGGATGCCTTCACTATGCTCGGACCTCTCTTGCTTGCCATGATGTAGGGTGAGGCCAGCTCTATAGTGGCTGCCATTATGAGCTTTGAGACTCAATGTGGGCCCAGTCTGAGATCACCTACTGACTAGCCATGTGGTCACTGGCAAGTTGCATAGTTGTTTAAGTCTCAGTTTCGTTATCTATAAAACAGGAATTAATATCTGTTTCTGGGAGTTGCCCATGATTAAATCAGTTCCTTCCTTCTTATTTTTCCGGGTCTAGTTCTGGTGTCACTTCTTCCATGAAGGATACACGGATATAAGTACCTCAGATTGGATTCCTTGGCCTTCTTTGAGAATCCCATAGAGTTCAGGCCTAATGATTGATATAAGGAATCCAACTAATCCATAGCTAGTTCTTGGCCACCAACCAGGGGCCAGACTTTTTCCTAAGAATTTCCTCAGCTGGGTGATGGGATCCTGCCTTATGTGCCTGTCTGTGTCAGAACATCTATCAAAGGCTGGGCATCACACAGAGGTGAGTGGATCCTTCCGATCACTGGGAGAAGCTGATCAAGGATCAGAGACCCGCACACACTGCGTGGTCTGTATCAGAATTAGTGAGATGAGGACAACGAAATGAGACACTGTGCTCAACTTTAGGTGCCTGAAAGATAGGTGAACTAGTGAGCTGATGTCACACAGCATAGAAAGCGTTCATAAATCATGTCCTGGAACCTGTGTTTCCAAAGAGACTGAGTACATATGTACCCCAAACTCCCATCCAAAGCCAGAACCCCTCCTTGGTCTCCCTCCTGGAGCTCTGGCTCCCCTTTGGGCTGTTCCAGAGGAGAGGGCTTATTACTCACAAAGAAGCTTATTCATTTCCATTCACTTTAAGTAACAGGAGTTCTTACAACCCCAACTGGCAGGAGCCCTGTGGTCCTTTGGAGAAATGTCCAAAGATGCTAGTCTCTTTTCTTCATGTTTTGAGGGAAAGTGAAAGAGAGAGAAAGAGAGAGGGAGAGAGAGAGAGAGAGAGAGAGAGAGAGAGAGAGAGAGAGAGAGAGAGAGAGAGAGAGAAGGGTGAGTGTGCAGAACAGTCTCCATAGTTGTACATTATTAGCTGTGACATGGTTTCATTCCACACAGGTGGATGTGGGGCTGTGTGGGGTGGAAACCAAACCAGGGGGCCTCCCACATGAGAGGCAAGAACCTTTGCTGCTGAGCCATCCTGGTGGTTACCAGTTGTGCTGCAGTTCAGCATATGTGGTTACATGGGCCGGGGCCAGGAATCGAACCCTGGACCTCGCAATTGGGAGGCAAGAGCTCAATAGTTGAGCTATCCTAGCATCCCTCTTCATGACAACTCTTCATATGCTCTAGGACCACTGAATGCCTACACCTGAGTCATGTCAAGCCTAGCTTGCCTGTCCCCAGGCTCCATCAGAAATGGTTCCCGGACACCTTGCTGCGAAGTCATTACTCTCCCCCAGACACTGTGCTCTACAAATGCAGCCGAAGGAGGCATTGGCTTTGTTCCCCTTTGAATCAATGACTTTAACACATATAACACCACATTTCTATATGGAGATGCATAGATTTTGCAAATCAAGTACACAGATGAGGACCTGGGTAGAAGAATTGTGATGAACTGAGTAGAAAAGCTAATAGGTAGCCTGCTTTGGGGAGGATGCAAAGTGTTTGCATTGATACAGTTCAAAGGCATCAAGATAAGTAAAATACTTCTTTTAAGTTTTTTATTATGGTAAAGTATACATTACATGTAATTTACTATTTTAACCCCATTTAAGTGTGCAATTCAGTGGCAGTAAGTACACTCCAGTTTTTCTGCAAACATCACCCCCATCCATTTCCAGAACTGTTTTCATCTTTCCAAATTGAAACTTTGTCCCCTTTAAACAATAACTTCCCCCCACCGCAGCCTCCCTCTCTGCAGCCCCTGGCAACCACCATTCAAATTCTGTCTTTGTGAATTTAACTACTCTAGGAAGCTTGTATAAGTGGAATCATACAGTATTTGTCTTTTGTGATCAGCTTATTTCAGTTAGCATAATGTCCTCGATATTCACAATTGCTGTAGCATGTGTCAGAATTTCCGTCCTTTTTAAGGCTGAATAATATTCCATTGTAAGCATGTATCACATCTTATTTATCCGTTCACCTGTTGAAGAAAATTTGAGTGAAGAAATTTTGTATAACCTTCTTTAAATTATTTTGGCTGTTGTGAATCATGCTGTTATGTGCATGGGTATACAAATACCTGTTTGAGACTCTACTGTCAATTCTTTTGGGTATATACATTAGACTCTCAGATAAACAGTAAATAAAAGCAAATTAAGACAAATAAAGACAAATTTAACTTAGTGTAACACACACAGTTTTATTATAAAAGCAGCTTTGTGACTACAGTGTGCAATTTTAGTTAAATGGCAGCCAATAAACTTTCATCTTAGTGAACTTCACTAACAATTAGTTTAACTTCAAATAACTTTGAAATACACACACACACACACACACACACACACACTTAAAACTGTTACAGTGGGAACAGAGAGTTTATTGGGTAGGCGTTGCATCAGGAGCATCAGAGTCTGAGGATGTAGCTAGGACAGGACCAGGAGAAGTGGATGTGGATGGTTTTGGGTCTACATCAGCAGATGATGCTGTACTGGAAACCTTATATGCAGCTTTCTTGAAAAATGAATGAACATCAGCTTGCTTTGAGGTCCTATTCCTCTTGTGCAAAGTTGTGTTTTGCATGATGTCTAGCTGCATAACATGCTGAGAATTGCAGAAGTGTTGCTGTTCTGCGAAAGCTATTACAGTTTCAAATGCTGTAGTAGCTACTCAAGTCCTATGACCATGTTTGAATTGGGCTATTTGTTATTTTCTTAAGTAAAATACTTTTTGAAATAAAAATGAAGAAACTTTTTATAATCTTGTTTAAATTATTTTTTGTTTTATTTGGTGAATATAAATTATTTAGCAGAAACTTTCTTATCCCTTTATTAAGTTTAACTTTAAAGCAAAGCACAGTTTAGCAAGAGGAGAAACGACCTAGAATATTTGAAATGGAAGAAAATTCAAGAATAGAAGAAAATGTTTTTTTCAAGTGAAGTGCAGCCAGTGATAGAGAAATGGAATGACACAGATCTGAGTTCCAAGCCAGCTCTAATGGCGCAGCCGTATTCAGAGGGCTGAGGCATAAGATCCCGTTTGAACCTGAATATTAGACAAACAATAAGTAATTTGTTAGTATATCTCAAATATTACATGGAATATACTTAAACTGAAATGTTAGTTGTTACCTATAATTTAAATTTAATTGCTATCTTATAGATATTTTTGGATTTCTTTTGAAAATTTTCAATAAAAATTGTATACATTTTTAGTTGTACAATATGACTTGATATACATATGAGGGAGAACTCCTAGAAAAACAGAATTAACTTCTGGAGGGCGGGCCCCTTGTAGTACAGGCTTCCCCCACTAGCTGAGTGTTCTGGGTCCCCATCTGCAGTGGTGAACCAGCTGGCGTGGTTGTGAGAGGCTGCATGTGGCTTCAGTGAATGTTTTTGGAGACTCTTTCAACATGTTTGTCCATTTCACGATGGGTGATTTACACCAACAATGTGTGGCATGACAATGCACCCGCCCATGTTCAGCAGTTTTTGACCAAAACTGGTATGACCCCTGCGTCCCACACTCCCTATTCACCCAGTGTCTCCCTGAGCAACTTTTGTCCGCAAAGGGAAATGTTTTGCTGATGGAAGAAAGGTGAAACAAAAAACAGCAGGAGCACTAAAAGGCATCAGAATCGACAAGTTCAAAAACTATTCTGAGCAGTGGACAAAGTATCTTGATGGGTGGAGTGCATTAAATGGAGGGTACCTTGAAGATGACTAAAGTTTAAACATGTAAGAACAAATACACATTTTTTAATAAATAAATTCCATTTTTTGGGGTCCCCCTAATATATAGTGAAATGATTACAACTGTGAAGCTAATCAGCATATTTTCTTCTCATATATTTACCTTTTTTTCCTGTGTGATGAGAACACCTGAAATCTCCTCTCTAAGCATATGTCCAATAAGCAATACAGTATTATTAACTATAGTCATCATGTTGTATACTAAAGCTCTAAACTTATTCATCCTATATATCTGCCACTTTGTACCCTTTGACCAATATCTCTCCATTTCTCCTACCTCCCTGTTCCTGGTAACCACCATTCTATTCTGTTTTTATGGGTTTAACTTTTTTAGATTTTACATATAAGTGAGATCATGCAGTATTTTCATTTCTGTGCCTGGCTTATTTCACTTAGCAAAATGTCCTCCAGGCTTAACCACATTGTCACAAAGACAAGATTTCCTTCCATTTTAAGGCTGCATAATATTCCATGGTACCTATATGCCACATTCTGTTTATCCATTTGTCTGTTGATAGACATTTAGGTTGATTCCACATCTTGGCGATTGTGAGTAATACCACAGTGAACACTGGAGTTACAGTCATCTCTTTGAGATGAAGATTTCATTTCCTTTGGAAATACATTCAGAAGTGAGCTTTCTGGATAAGATGGAAGTTCTATTTTTAACTTTTTGAAGATCCCCCATACTGTTTTTTATACTGGCTATGCCAATGTACAATCCCATCTACACTGTATGAGTTCCCTTTTCTTCATATCCTCACCAACACTTATTTTTTCTTTTGTTTTTGATGATAGTCAAATGTGAAGTGATATCTCATTTGGCTGATCAGATGTCCCATTTTAAGTGGGACAGAAAACAATGGGACTGTCCTGTTTTAAATGGTACATGTGGTCAGCCTCGTCTCACTGGGCTGAATTCATGGTGTCAGTAGGCTGACCAGACATACCGTTTGCAAAGGGACAATAGCATTGTTTTCTGTCCCATTTAAAATGGTACGTCTGGTCAGCCTATATCTCATTGTGGTTTGCATTTGCATTTCCCTGATGATTGGTGATGTGGAGCATCTTTTCATACACCTGTTGGCCATTTGTATATCTTTATTTGAGAAATGTCTTATCAGGTACAAATATATTTAGAACATTAACTCCTTATCAGATGTATAATTTGGAAATATTTTCTCCCATTCTGCAGGTTATCTTTTCATACTGTTGAATGTGTCTTTCGCTGCATAGAAGCTTTTCAGTTTGATGCAAACCCATTTGTCTATTTTTGTTTTTCTTGCCTGTGCTTTTGGGGTCATATCCAAAAAGTCATTGAACAGAACGTTGGTAGAAATGCACATTACAGTGATTCTGATGACGTCTCAGGTGAAAATGAGAAACATGCTATTGGAAAGTAGAGGACAGGTCATTCTTGTTATAAAGGGGCAAAGACCTTTGCTGAATTGTGTCCTGGTGTTCTGTAGATGACAGAACTTGCAAGCCATGAAATTGTATATTCATCTGAAGAGATTCCTAAGCAAAGTGTTCAGAGAGCAGCATGGTTGCTCTCAATTGCTTAAAGTAAAATGTGACAGGAGAGAGGTAATTTGAAGACAGAATCATTAAGCAAGAAGGAACTAGGCTTGCAGACCTGGAAAATCCTTACCCTAAGAATATTGGAAAATAGAAAAAAGAAAGAAAGAAAAACACTTGTTCTGAAGAGAATCACTAAATTGTGGAAAAGCACTGTTTCATAAAAAATCATGGTCTGACTCAGGAATTTAATCAGCCATCTCGGCAGAGGCCAGAAATATGGATGGGATTAAAATCACAAAGATGCTGCCAGTTTGAAGTAGAGGGCCCAGAGAGCAGCAGAGAATGAAGTAAAGTTGTCAGTCTTCTTAGATGCGACAAGATGGGGCCTTAGAGCTTTTTCACCTGCAAATGCATATGCTACCCTTCAAGGAAAGAGAAGGGTCCTGAATGTGATTCAGAAACCATCAGGGCAGCCTCTCCCACCACCAGCTCAGAGGGTGCAGTCCCTGGGGTGGGGGTGGGGGGCGGGCTGTCTTGACCTCACTTCCTTTTTTTTAGATTTATTTTTACTGTTTTTGAAAGAGAGAGACAGAGAGACAGACAGAAGGGGGAGGGCCTATAGAAGTCTTCATACCTCCACATAGGTTCATTCCACAGGTGGGTGCAGGATCACGCAGGGTGGGAACCAGGCAAGGGGACTCCCACCCAAGAGGCTCATCCCAGGCGAATGATGAAGTGGGGTTCTCCCATATGGGAAGTTCACCCCAGTGGGAACCGAACTAGAGTGGGAAGCACACCCCAGTTCAGCATATGGGTCCCTGGGTCCCCTCAGGCCAGGGCCACGACTGAGACTTGATCCTCGGACCCCGGGTCTATAATGTGAGCACACAACCTGCTGAGCCATCCAGCTGCCATCCAGGCTGCCGTCTACCTCACTGTCAAAGGAGGTAACTCATTGCCCTTGCAGAGAGCTGTAGTGAGGGCAGGGACCCACAGAGCGGAAGGGGCGCCCCTGTCAAGCTGTGGGGGTGATGTTAGCATGAGGGAAGCGCATGTCACCAGAGAATATTATTCTTATGCCTTAAGATCTAATGAGATGGGAAAGCCGAGATGGCTCAGCAGGTTAAGCGCTCGCTTTGAAGCCCCGAGGACCGAGGATCGAATCCTGGCTCCGGCCCAGGGGGACCCACATGCTGAACTGGGGTGTGCTTCCCAAATGCGGTGAGGCCCCCAGTTCAGTTAAAAAAAATAAATAAAAAAAAAATAAAGATCTAATGAGGTTTGCCTGCTAGGCTTTGGACTTATTTAGGACAGAATCTCTCTTCCTTCTTTCCTGTTTCTTCCCTTTGAAATAAGAATAGCTCTTCCAAGCCTGTCTCCCCATTGCACTTTGGACACGTGCAATTTTTCTGGTGTCACAGCTGGAGAGGAACGTTGCCTCAAGATAACCTTGAGTCGCACCCATCTCTGATTTACATGAGGTTTAGACTTTAGAGGTGATGCTGAAACGAGTTCAGATTTTGGGGGCTGTCAGGATGGTATGTATGTATGTTGCATGTGAGAAGGCCATGTAGTCAGGGGGAGGTGTCAGGAATAGAAGAGTATGGAAGGAATTGTATCCCCTCAAATAATATGTTGAAACCTGAACTTTACAATGGAGTTTGGAGATGGGGCCAGTAGGAGGTAACCCGCTTTAGATGAGGTCATGAGGGTGGGGTCTTTCTGATGGGAGAAGCAACCTTATAAGAAGAAATACCAGAGAGCCTGTTGGGTACACAGTGAGAAAGGGGCTGTTTGCAAACCAGGAAGAGAGCGCTCACCAGAACCTGACTATAATGCCTGTTGTGTAGGCCACCCATCCATAATCTTTTGTGATGGCTGACGAAGACATATGGTGGCCATAAATTCTGCAAATTTAGATGTCTATCTGCTGTATTTGACCATGTTAAATGACCAACTAGTATTCCTTTCTGCAATTTGTAGGCTAGGAAGAGGTCACCCAAAATATTTCCAATGGGATGAAGTGCCATTCATTATGATGGAGTGTTGAGGGGCTCAGTGCATGATAATTTCCCAGACCGGATTGGACGAGCAAGCCGAGTAGAGAAGACAGGATGCCCCCAGATCTGAAGCCCGGGAGGATCTCTTCTGGGGTACAAGTTTACTTTTGAAGATCAGAGACATAAATCCTCTGATGCAACCCCTCACAGAGGCAAGAGCAACGGCTGGTGATGTTGCATGAGTGCACTGGGCTTGCGGTTGCCTTCCAGTGGATGTGACACTTTGAATGGCTCATGAAAGGACATACGTGACGTCATCGACTAGGTCACATGTGGCAGTGTAATACCAGAAAACCATTTATTACCTACAGTCACCTATGCTTCCAGATTTGATGGCCACTCTGGCTTAAGTTTCTGTCCTTTGAAACTAAAGTTTCCAAATTTCAAACCCCGAGTCCTGATCAGAATTTGAAGTCCGTGAGAAAACAAATTATTTAATAGGAGCAACAATGTGTTGAAAAGGCGTTTTACCTTTATCAGCCTCTGGGGCTCTGCCAGTACCTGTGGATCTCCAGTCCTTGGGGATCCCAGTATAGCCTCACTTTTATCTAGAAAAATAGTACTAATGGCTTATTTATCCTTGTCTTGATACCCTGTGGACACAAATTACTTTAAAAGTTTCAACAAAGATGCAGAAGCAAGGCAAGGGAAGGCCCGTGAGGCCTGGAGCCTGGAGCTTTGGACTCAGAGAGTGAAGCGCTGGACACACTGAGCCCCGTGTGCGAGGAGGTGATGAAGGGCCTCTTCCCACAGCACACCAGTGGCGATTGTCTTAGAGCTGCCTAGCCCTTGCTGTGTGGAGCCCTGGACCCAACGACTGACCCCTCTGGGTCCTTTAAGTGTAAGTGCCTGGTCTCCTCACTCTGCGTGTCCTTAGCAGGGGTTCTGGGCAAAAAAGAGTTGTTCTTCCCTGGTAGCCAGAGTGCAGTGGGTGTGATGTCCCTGAGGGCTGCCTAGAGGTGGACTTGGGGGTCGGGGTGGTTAGAAGAGGCAGGGATTCCTGTCTGCAGCAGAGCAGCCAGGCCAGGAGAAGTAAGAGCTAAGGCGGAAGGTGAATGAGAGAGACGTGGATCATGGATGCCGAGAGGAGTGGACCCAGGACCCTGATGCCAGGGAGAGCCACGTGGGACTGGTTGGGTGTTTCTGGAACAGGAGCACAGCTGGGGAGAGTGGCTTGGTCTCTTCTTCTTGCCTCGGGTTGGAGCCCCATAGCCTCTTCTTTCCAGAGAGCTGGGTCATTGGAGCAATTAAGCAGATGCTACAGTGAGAGAATGAGATGAATCTTGGAGTCAGAAAAATGTGCTTTCCTGTCCAAGCCCCATCAGTAACTGATCTTCATCTGTCAAAGGGGAATAATGACCTTCTACACCAGGACTTGTTGAGGGTCAAATGGGTGAAAACATGTTCTGATCTCAGTGTGGCCTGTCTGTCCCCTCCCTCAGTCCTTCCATCCTCCCCTACTGCTTCCCTTTCCTGCTTTCCTTTCTTCTCCCTCCCCTCCCTTCCTTTTGTCTCCCTTCATCCCTCCTTCCCTTGGGCCAGGGTATCTTTCCTGGCATATCGACCCTCCGTGCCCGCTAGATAAAGCTCAGCCTTTGTGTGGTGTAACTGTATCTGTGCCTGCTCTTCCTTTCTGTCTCATGATGACATCCTTCAAGGTTAGCTCCAACTGACAGCCCCAACTACTCCATTTGCTGGGGAAAACATCTCCATAGCAACCAGCCTGCTGCCCTGTCCTTCCTGCTTCCCCCAGGCTAGAAGTCCCGGCCCCTTAGTGTCCAGCCACCGGAGCTGCTGCTTGCATCTAGGGAACAGGTCAGTCCCTCTGCCCAGTGACTTTCATGAGACTTGCACGATGATCTAACTTGGCATGGTTCAGCCAAAGGAACCAAGTAGCTTGAATTTTTCTTCCCACAGTGCTACCGGAAATGAATGCACTATGTGCACGAAGGAGTTTCAGAGCAGGCTGCAGGGTGAGCTCCATTTGGTAGCTGGGCAGACGGGCAGCGATGGCATCGGTATGCATCTGTGCTGGGGGTGCTGGGCCTCTCCTAAGGCAATGACACGCGGAAGATGCCGTGGGAGAGGGGAGCCGACAACCGACCAGAGACACATGTCTTTATTCTGGGCCAAACTTACGCCTGTTTTTAATAATGCAATTGGCTTTGGAGGCTCTGGAATACCCAGGGGGCATTCATAATGGATGAGCTTTGCCTCCTGCATCCTTCCTCCCATTCCAGGGGTTGCAGAGGGAGCTGGCCCTGCCCTGTGATTGGAGAACCACGCTGGGGCTAGGGGTGGTGGGAGGGGAGGCACAGGAGTGGGGCGCCTTCCGCCACCAGACTGGCTGGAGCAGTTCAGGCCACACAGAGAACGAGCTGGCCCTGGGCCTCTGCTCCCCATCCAGCTGCAGGTGATGGAGAACACAGGGGCCCCTCCTACCTCCGGCCTTAGGCTGGCGAGTCTTACACATTCTGCTGCTCTGTGACTTCAGGCTGACCCATTCTCATTCTCATCCGCACACCCACTGCCTCGGCTTGGGTCCTCACAACACCCCCAGGACTAGTCACCTAGCCTCTGATGGGCTCCACCTCCAAGCCCCGGCACCCCCACACTTGCATCAGAGTGACCCAAACTCTGGGTGCACCTGCTTGAGGGTTACAGTGGACTTGGAATACCTGGCCCAGGAGGGCATTGCAGACTCAGAGCCCAGGACAATGGGCTGGGCCCACCCTGTCCCTCCATCATGGCAGTGAATCCTGGACCCGCCAGGCCTGCTGCAGAATTCTGGGGCTTAGGCCACTGCTGGAATGCCAGGGGTACCCAGGGGCCAGACAGGTCCCCTGGACCCTGTCTCCATCCCCTTCCAGCAAGGTGATGGATGTGAGCTCAAAATTAACATGGAGTGTGTGGAGGTGAAAATCGAATGGGCAGGCTACACAGCTGATGGACACAGTGACAGATGCCCTGAGTGAGGTGGACGACAGGTCGGAAGGGAGCCTCGGAGCACAATGCTGGTAATGAGAGATGACAAGTGTCACGGCAAAGTTAGGAGACACAGATGGAATTAGAAAGCTTCACACTTAGCTACCGGGAGAGGGTAGAGTGAATGGGGGTGAGGCATCATTCACAGAGACCATGGCTGAGGATCAGACAGAACCAGTGACAGATGTGAATGCTCATTGAGGACGTATATGCCTAAAAGTTGAAGAGATAGTACCAGGTGGGCTGAGTCCATGTGTCCGTTTGGCAGTTTTGTTGAGCTCCTCTAGGCACTGAGCATGTTGGATGCGTGGACACTGTGCCCAGGTGTGATGCGGCAGAGGTTCCATGGAGGGCAAGCAGCGTGGCTCCGCTCAGGGCCAGGTTGGCAGGGCCCCAACCCTCTGTCTGCTCTGCTTACTGCTTACTACTTGCTCTGCCTTCCAGTCCCTCCCAGAGAGGCTGGGAGGACAGCGCCAGTCTCAGGGCGAGGATACATGCTGCTCTCCAATACCTGCTCCCAAGGGACATTCCCTCCTGTTCACTGAGGTCCCTTTGTTTCTAGTGGATGCCTGGCTCTGAGCTGGAGATCTGGTCAGCTCAGAGCTTTGGGGACTCCATCCCAGAGTGGCACGGGCCCTGGCAGGCTCTTGTCTGTGTGAAGGCCACTGATAGGCCTAATCTTGGGCCTGCTTTCCCATGGCAGACCTCCCGGACAACCTCTGCTAGATGCTCCATGTGGAGCAGCCTTGTACACGCAGGACTCCCAGCTGAGACATAGGACGCCCTGCTCGTGGGCATTTCCGTAGCCGCGCTCTGCTGTAGTGTGCGTGCGTCCCTCACACTGCAGGGCATCCTGGTGTTTGTTTTTTTCCTAATCGGGCCACTGCCTGTCCATGTCACAAAGGGCAGAGGCAAGACAGAATCTGGTAGGGTACAAGTTCCAGCTCCCAGCCCAGGGGCTAGGGGCAGAGGTGCCCCGGTCAGGGCCATGGTTTGCCGGCTACCGTTCTAAAAGCAGGGCCTGTCCTCCTGCGCAGGTCCAGTCCTTTCTCTGGACCCTGATTCTGGACCCCTCACAACTGCCCACACACTTGCCCCGCAAGCTCACAGGACGGGAAGACACTGGCGCCAGTCAGCCCAGGCCCCCCACCCGGAGCTCTGGGACCTCGCTCCAGCCCTTCCCTCTCTGATTGGCATTTCCTTCAGCTCTAGAACCTTCCTTCCAGCCTCTCGTGTTTGTGCTTCTTTGTAGCAAGGCAGGCAGAGCTCAGGGAGAGGCTCACACAGTAAAATTTCTCTTTGCAAAGAGCAGAAATCCCATCCATCAATCCCGCCAAAGGCTCTGACGAGTGGTCACAGCTCCCACATGGGCCAGCTGCCTATTTTTCAAGAAGAGGAAGAGGGAATTTTTGCCAGGGTGAGATAAGGGAACACTTCCCTAGTGGCCTTTGCTCATCCATTACCTGTGTGGCCAGGACAGGAGAGCATCTATTGCACGGAGCCATGGCCCATTGTGAAGGGTGACACTTTCCACAGAGCCTTTGGTGGCCCGTGAATCATTCAGTTGGGAACAGGCAGAGGCAGGAGCCGGAGGAGGGGAAAGCAGCAGGTCCCAGAGGCCATGGGCAGAGGAAGAGAGAGAGGAGGTGGCAGGAGAGGGCCCAGCACCTGGTCAGAAGCAGCAAGGGGACAGGGCCTGGGGGCTTGGGCCAGGCGGGATGCAGGTCGGATTTGCATTCAATTGTTCCCCTGCACATTCACTGGGATTCATGTGCCAGACACTGTACTGGCCAAGTCACACATATCAACTCATTTAATCCTCACAGAACTCTAAAAGGGACTTATTATTGGAGTGACAATATGACTTATTTAAATGGCGACTCCGGTGATGTGGAAGGCGGTGTGACAAATATATGGGATGGGACACCAGACGTCCACTGGGTTGGCCCTCTGCAAACTGACTCATGAGGTCACTACGGGAACCTGCGGCTCGGAGCTGTTAGTTCATTTTGCCCAGGGTTCAGCAGTGGACCCCATAGCAGATTTCGGATTTCCTAAGTGAAGGCTTTCGACACTCTTCATCCCTTCAACCTCAGAGAATAGGAGAGAGAGGCGGCATGCTCCACTCCACTGGGAGAGCGCATGGGAGGCAGGGACCCCCTAAAGGACAACACAGGGGTCCCCATGCCTACGTGTCGAGCCCATTGCTCACCAGCAGGCTGGCTTTGCTCACTTTTGGGGGGTCACACCTGCCCCCATGGCCACCTGCAGCCCCTCCCTGCTGGGGACTGCTGGGTGGTCTTGTTGGAGGCCAAGGGAGCTCATGACCAGCCCAGTGTCTGCACCCGGGTGCTGGGCTGTGTTCAGGCGCACGTCTTTGAAGCTCATTTTGTTAGTCCAATGCCTTTCTCTTTCAGTCTGTGGCCTCTCTCCTAGAACGTGGCTTCCTGAACAAAAGGACAATTTCCTCTCGCTGGGGCCTCCCTTCCTCACGCACCACATCCGTGTGTGTGTATGTTGAGGTGCGTGCATGTGTGCACATGCACGTGTGTGTGTGTGCACATTCATGGGCTGTTTTCTAACTGCTTGCTTGCCTTGTAGACAAATTAGAAAAGGGCAGAGCATTTATTTTGCTCATTCCTCATTCCCAACGGATTTATTGAAAACCTGCTATGTTCCAGACACTGTGAAAGGCTATTAGACTAAAGTGGTTCAAAAAGATTTTTAAAAGCCCAGAGCCCCAAATCTGACATTTTACTGGTGAACATGGCAATAACCAAATAACACAGCAATATGTTTTAAACTACAGGCACTCCTCACGTAACGACCAAGTCCTGTTCCTACAACTAGGCTATTCAGCGAATTGGTCAATAAGCGAGGAGCTTAAAGGTGGATGTCTTGCGGTGTGTTGTGGTGCTGTAAGGTATGTAATTTTCAATAGGTACCATGTGACACACACTTATAAACAAACCATGTAGTCTTGCATAATTGCAAACGCTGCATGTAGTAAATAAGGACAGACTATGGGAATGAGAAAAGTGAAAAAGGGGATTCCCCTCTCTGGAGAAGGGGTTGTAAGTAGGAATAGTCATTAAACAGGTAGGTCATTGAGATGCCAGAAGAACTTAGCAGTTGAGCACTTGTGTTGCAATCTTTTTTTTTTTTTTCCATTGGATTCTCCCTAACTGGATTAAAGTACATTGTCACAGGGACTACACATTTCATTTTTTTTAACACCATAGTGCCTTATTAATTGTTCAGGCCATCAAAGGTGCTCCATATGTATATGTTAATCCATCGAGAAGTGCTTATTCTCATGAGTGTTTATGACTAATCTGCTTCTGACCTTGAATTACACTGAAGGTAGAATAAGAACCCACTTGTCTGGGGAGCCTTCAAATTCTAGAAACAAGTTGTCTCACAATCTGGAGGTCTGGGATTGGATTCCCTGCCCCAGCTCATGCAAACCCATATGCTGAACTGCAGTGCCCTGGTAACCCCTGAGATGACTCGGCAGCAAAGGTTCTCGCCTCCCATGTGGGAGGCCTCCAATTTAGTTCCTGCCCTGCTCAGCCCACATCCACCTGTGTGGAATGGAACTACCAGAACTAATGCTGTACAACTGTGGAGACCGCTCTGGCCCTCCCCCCCTCCCTGTCTGTCTGTCTGTCTGTCTGTCTCTCCTCTCAAAAACAGTAAAACAAATCTAAAAAAACAAACAGGTAGGTCATTAAGTGAGGAGTGGCTGCATCAGGAATTGAGAGGTGCTCTGAAGACACTTCACTCAGGGTTAAGAGAGAAGTGGGTGCAGCAGCATGAGATCCCTGAAGAAGACGGGAACACGAGGGACCCGGGGACCAGGGCTGAGGCCGCCTGACCAGGCACAGAGAGCATGAGGGGCTCAAGGACCCTTGGACATTAAAATGTAGTGACACAAAGCTCGAGTGGCTTGGCAGCTGGCTGTGCTGTTAGCGGAGTGGGTGACAGTCTGTAAGTGTCCAGAGAGGATGAATTTATGGGGAGTGGAGGGCGGCTCCTGGGCAGTGAGGAGGACCTGAGTGGAGCCCTGGGATGGTGGGGGAGCAGGTCGGAGAGGGCGTGCTGCTCTCAGGCTCTCAGGAGACTCGGGTCTCTGATCCGACCCTCTGCCCAGGCTAGCGAACACTTGGGGTCTCTTCTCCAAGCCTGCCCTCGATCCTCTCGTAGCAGCCCCACAGCCCCTCTCTCCACCCTCCGTGTTTAAGATCTGTTTGCCATCCCCACTTTTAAGTTGCATCTTCCTCAGACCCGTGTCATCTGGAAGTGACAGGGATCTCCCCTAAAGGGAACGAACTTTCCCCTCTCCCCTCTCTGCTCCCTGAAAAGAGCCTGATCTGGGAACTCAGGCGGGGCCTCCTCCCCAGGAACAGCGTGGGGCCGCCTTGCACCCTGACCCAGCACAGATGCCTTTCTGAAGATGGACCACAGTACCAGACAGCCTGTCCCTGCAGTACCAGGGAGCCGTCATGGGGACCAACCTGGCAGCTGGTCGTGAGGGTGGAATGAGCCGGGCACACACAATGCACGCTCATTAAAGAGTAACTGCACTTGTTAGTTGTTCTGTTTAAGTGTGTGGCAAGTGCCTGATGTTGCTGTGAACATTTTACAGAAGTTAGTCTGACTTAGTCCTCCTAAGTACCGTCAGGGTCTGTTAGTGTACTTTTCCATTTCTATACATGAGAAAGCTGGGGATCAGAGGGGCCACGCACCTGTCTTAGGTCACTCAGCACTCACGAGGAGGAGCTGCGATTCCACGCCAGATCTGCAAGACCTGGTGTGTCCCTTCCTTTCTGGGCCAATCAGCGGGGTGGGGATAGAGCGCCTTCCTGTTAGCTCCACCGTCGGAGCCCGTTGTTCGCATTGTGCCTTCCATTGGTTTCTTTTCCCAGGAGCCGGGCAAGGGCATGGTGTGAGAGGCCGCATTTCACAGCGAATTACAGAATCATGCCTTGCGGCCGACAGCCGTCAGAGTACAGGTGGATGCCGTGAAACGGTTTGTATGGGAATCTATTATGGTTCCAACATAAATTAATCATAACCTTCCGCTGGAGGGAAGCTTCGTGTATAATGAACAGTTGCTGGATGGGAGGAGGGATCACGGCGGGATAAAGAAGCTGCCACCTTTAAAAAGAGCCCGCAAGGGTGGGGTTAAAATAACTGTTGGGGTTCAGGTTGGCAGAGACCCTAAGTCAGCCTTCATGTTGGCGTTAGTAATGGTGCCACTTCCTGAGCCCTCCTCGGTGCCAGGCACATCGTATACGTTGCCTGGTTTAACCTTCCATGCAGCCTGGTGAGGGATCATTAGCCCGTTTTCAGGTGAGGAAACTGAGGTTCATAGACTCGCTTCAGACAACCCAGCCAGTAAGGGCTGTTGCTGTCCAAAGCCAAGGTGGCTGCTTCACCCCCAGCGCTCAGCCCCCGAGGCTGCAGAATTCTGACGCAGTCACGTTGTCTGCTCTCCGAGCCCCAGCTGCGTGCTCAGTAAAGGAGAATAAGGGGATCCGCCTGCTCCCAGGGCGGTGGGCGGAGTCCTGGGTGGAAATGCACTTTGCACTCGTCCCTGCAGTCACGGTGGGCCCATCACATAAAACAGACAGCCTGCCCGCTGAGTCTCCAGCTTGGGAAAAACGGAGGATGAGTTGTGCTGGCGTGGACGGAGGGCTGACAGCTCAGAAACGGATGAGGGCAGGGCTAGTGGCCCCCCTGAGCTGGGCTGGGGGTGGGGGCCCTCAGGTTGGCACCATCTGGGTCTGCACTGCTGCCCAGGGAGCTCCCTTGGGGCTGGGGGACATGCGATAATAACTGCAAGAGCAACACACATCTAGTGCTTTCCCTTTGCCCACACAGCATCAAGGACTTGCTTCAGTCTTACACATGCCCTCGGGGGTGGGCATGCCCATCCCTCAACCACAGAGATGTTAAGCATCTTGCCCCAGTCACACAGCATACCCACAGTGTACCTGGGACTTGGGCTGGCCTGGGGATTTACCCAGGTACTGTGGAACTCTGACTCCCATCTTGGCTCTGGGTCACATGCTATAGTGTTGTCATATTGTGACCTGGCACAGAGAAAGCCATCGGTTCTTCCATCCAGTCCTCTCTGCTTTTCCTAATTGGTTTCTCACTGAGGGCCCCATGAGTGCTATAGAATGAACATGGGTTCTAGAAGCAGGCAGACTTGCTCCAAGTCACAGTCCTCTCATTCGCTGGCCTAAATCACTTGACTGCTCTGAGAGTGTCATCACCAGTGAAATGGGGACAATGACCAGCCTCAGGATTGCCAGGGCCAACACAATGACTGGTAACCACAAAGAGTGGGTCTGAAGAAGGCAGGATCCACGTGTGCTGAGGGGAGGTTTGAACGGGACCTGTGTCAATGACTAAGGGTTGCGTACAGGGTGTAAGGAGCAGCCAGTCCAGGTGTGTGTGTGTGAGTGTGTGCATGTATGCATGCATGAGCATGTATATGTGCCAATGCATGTGTGAGTGTGTGTGTACACAGGTGAGTTTGTGCATGTGCACATGTATAGTATGTGCACATGTGTATGCATGTATAGAAGTACATTCTGCAAAGAGGCTGAGGTGGTCAGGAGGCTAAGGAGGTGCAAAAAGAACACCAAAGGGAGGGATGCTGGGATAACTCAGCGACTGAGCCCTTGCCTTGCAATCACTAGGTCCTGGGTTTGATTTCAGGCCCCGGCCCATGCAAACTTATATGCTGAACTGTGGCGCAACTGGTAACCGCTGGGATGGCATGGTGACGAAAGTGCTTGCCTCCCATGTGGGAGGCCCCTGGTTCCTCTCCTACCCCACGCAGCCCCACATCCACCTGTGTGGAATGAAGCCATGTCACAACTAGTGATGTACAACTATGGAGACTGCTCTGGGCCCTCCCCTCTTTTTTCTCTCTTTCTCACCTTCTCTCAAACAATAAAATAAATCTTAAAAAAAAAAAAAAAGAACAGCAAAGGGTTTGGAGTTTGGAGGTGGGATGGTTACTGGGGACTCGGGTGCTGAAGAGCCTCGCTCTGCCTCCCTCCCTCTCCCGACTGCACTGTGAACTGAAGCTGAAGCCCACACACCTCATTGGGTCCCAGCTGGAGGGCGGCTGGTTTAATTACACGAGGCTCAGTCACTGGAAAGTCTGCACTTCTTTCTTTCTTGGGGCCCATCTCTCCTCACCGACCCAGGGCTGCTGGGTGGTTTCCGTGAGCACACAGGGTCAGGCCTGCGGGTGAGCACACAGTGAGCGCAGGGTGTCTGTGTGGCCACGTGCCAGGGCGGTGTGCCCGGAAGCTAAGCACAGCCGAAGAGCACCTTCCTGCCCTCTGCTCTGGAAAACTGCAGCTCCACCAAGTTCAGGACTCTGCAGGGTGAGCTCAGGCATTTGAAATCAGACCCACTTCTCTCCAAACCCTTCTCCGCTCCTGTTTCATCGGCCTTATCGGCAGGTGCCTGTGTCCCTGCTGACTGCCGGCTACCTTCTCACTCTGCTGCGAGACCCGCCACCCCTCGCTCTTCCTAAACACAACCTTTTCACACCTGCAGAAACTCAGGCCCAAAGGACTGTTTGATGGTCCCCCAAACTGTGCAAATCTCCATGACTGCCCTGATTTTGTCCATCCATAGAAGTAAGCCCTGTTTGAAGGAGGAGACATGGTGTCTGACTTGAGTACAGCAAAGTCTGATGAAAAAAAACAACCGTGAAAACAACACCGGGTTAGACACTCTTCGCTTCCTGTCCTCGGGCCTTTGCACGTGTGGCTGCCCCGCTGGAGCCCAGCTCACGCCGCTGCCCCACCCACCTGCTTGCATTCCCGGCATCCTCCGGTCACAGACGGGCTTTCCTGCTCAGCCCCATCTAGCCTCGGCCCCCCTTCATTTCTCCCACGGTCCACCTTGATTTCTCCCACATTCTCTTGCTTCCTGCTTTCATGACCACACAGTGATTTGACTTTACTTTGGGCTTCCTTGTTTAGTGTCTGTCTGCCCACTAGATTGTAAGTTTCCTGGGGACAAGGACCTGGTCTGCTTTGTTCTGCACGTGATAGTCAGGACCTATTGTGGGGTCAGGCATGCACTGGGCACCAGTTAAGTGTTTACTGAATGAATGAATGAATGAATGAATGAATGAGGGGATGAGAGGGTGAGTAAAAGCATGTGGGCTGCTGATACGTTTTCTGTGGAAAACGGGAAGGTAATTCTCTCTGAGAATCTGCAGCTAAAAAAGTCCTTCCACATATGGAATTCCTGCCAAAGAGGGAAAGGGGACAAAATATGAAGAAAAGGAAGCCTCCTACACTGCTGGTGGGAATGTAAACTGGTACAACCACTATGGAAGGCAGTATGGAGATTCCTCATGAAATTAGGAATGAAATTGCCATGTGACCCAGCAACCCCTCTTCTGGGAATCTACCCAAAAAACCTGAAAACCTTAATTTGTGAAGATACATGTACCCCAATGTTCATCGCAGCGCTGTTCATGGTGGCCAAGCCATGGGAACAACCAAAATGTCCTTCAATAGATGACTGGATAAAGAAGATGTGGTACATTTATACAACAGAATACTACTCAGTGGTAAGAAGATGAAATATAGCAATTTGTGACAAAATAGACGAACCTTAAAGACATCTTATTAAGTGAAATAAGTCAGACTGAAAGAAGAAAGAAACATATGAGCTCACTCATAGATGGGATATAAAACTGAAAGGAACAGAGAAACAAAATCTCATGGACACACTCAGTGGTTTGGTGGTTGCCTGGGGGTTTTGCGGGGGAGGAGGTGGGTGGGAGAGCTGGAGGGGCGTGGGGAGAGGACATCAAATGTAAAAAATAATAATAATAAAAGTCAGATGGAAAAGCTTTGTGGTAGCAGTAATTACCCTCACTTTTGCAGAACACTACAGTTGTTAATTCATACGGCGTTTCCCCCACCACTTGTAACCCAATGCAGTATATTCAAAAGACAGGGGAAGAAATAGGAATAAAGGTCCAGATTAACAGAATGTTAGAGCTGATGAAATCCTTTATTATTATTAATTAATCAATCCAACCTCTTTTAAAAAAAAGTAGCTTTACAGCGGAGAAACCTGACATATATGGCCTCAGGCAGGTCGCCAAGTTAACATCACCTGTGACCAGTCATGTTGGTAGCATGTGCACGTGCCATCCTGTGACGGGCGTGGTACTGTCTCTTCATTCTTCCCTGCAAAGCCCCATTACTCCAATCAAATCATCAGAAAATCACCAGACAGACTGAGGAACATTATACAGAATATCTGAATCATACTCTTCAAACTGTCAGGGTGAGAATTAACAAGGGAAGTCTGGGAAGCCATCATAGACCAAAGTAGCTTAAGGAGACATGAGGATAAAATGGAATATGATCCTGGAACAGAAAAAGACCATGTTAAAAAAAAGTAAGAAAATATGAAGAGGCTGTGGACCTCAGTTAATAATAATAATAACAGCAATAACACATCAATATTGGGTCATTAGTTGTGACAAATATACAATATAAGACATTATAATAGGAATATTATTGAAAAATACACAATATTAGATGTTAAAAATACAACAAAACTTGTGCGGGATGTATGGGAACTCTGTACTCTCTTCACAAGTTATTCAGATATCTAAAAGTATTCTAAAACTAAAACATTATCACAGCACTTCCGGTTTCCGGTCTAGTACATAATGCGCTTGGAAAGGATAACTTCTGTCCTTAGAACAAGAAAAAAGTTAAAACAAAAATGAAAACCAACAACTCTCCTAAGATCCATCAAAGAATTGAGATCACAGGGCAAACTGCTGCCCCAATAATTGGAGAGACCGGCAGATACAGAATATCACTTTTTTTTTTTTTTTCCTGAGTAGAGTTCTTTTTTTAATATATATATTTTTATTTTTCAATTGCAGTTGACATATAATGTTATATTAGGTTGAGGTGTATAACATAGTCATTAGACATTTCTATACTGACAAGGTGATCACCCTAATTAATCTAGTATCCATTGACACCATATGTAGTTATTACAATATTATTGACTATATTCCTTATGCTTTACCCTATATCTCCATGGCTACTGTGTAACACCCAAATTATACTTGTTAATCCCTTCCCCTTTTTCTCCCATCGCCTCAACTCCCCTCCTATCTGGCAACACTTAAAATGTTCTCTGTGTCTATGATTTTGTTTCTGTTTTGTTTATTTCTTTACTTTGTTCTTTAGATTCTGCATATGAATGAAATCATATGACATTTGTCTTTCTCTGTCTGAATTACTCCACTTAGCATAAGACCCTCTAGGTTCATCAATGTTGTTGCAGATGACAAGAGGTTATTACTTTTTAATGGCTGAGCAATATTTCATTGTATATATGAACCACCTCTTCTTTATTCATGCAACCACTGATGAGCACCCAGGCTGCCTCCACATCATGGCCATTGCAAAGAATGCTGCAATGAACATATGGATGCACACGTCCCTTTGAAATCGTGTTTTAGGATTCTTCAAATAAATATCCAGAAGTGAGATTACTGGGTCCTTCTTTCTCTTGTTATAGTCTTTGTTTGAAAGTCGATTTTGGTCTAGCCTAAGTATTACTATCCCAGCAGCCCTCTGTCTCACTCAGCCAGAAGTTGTGGGGATTTTTCTTCCCAGCCCTGAAGTCCTGGGTTAGGGAGCCTGGTGTGGAGCTGGGAACCCTCAGTTTTCAGGGAGGAACTTCCACAACTGAGATATCCTTCAATTTTTAATGGTCACACGCAGGTGGGAGACCCATCCATTTTGTGTCTCTGCCCCTCTTACCAGTCTTGATGTAGTATCTTCTGTATGTCCTTAGTTGTAGCACTTCTCTTCAGCTAGACTTCAGCTGATTCTCAATGATGGTTGTTCTGCTGTTTAGTTGTAACTTAGATGCTACAGAGGATCACATCTTAAGGAGCAGAAACCCATGGGCGGAACCAGTAGCAGAGCAGGAAAACCTAAACAGCAGTTGACAAGTTGTGGATAGTTCAGTGTGGACACTTCAAATTAAATACTCCAGGGACCCTAGTCTTAGGGAAGCACACACCTTTTGGTGAGTTTCAACTGCACGATCCCTACCAGGTTCTCCCAGTGAAGATGGGAGAACAACCCCTTTGTGCTTCTGGTGGGGGAAGGGAAATGGAGCTATTTTGAAACCCAGCCAGAGCACTCTGTTCTAACCAGGCCTTCCCTCAACAGGAAAGGTTTTAGCAGAGTCTAACCAACTGGGGTTTTCCCAGAGCCCAGGAGACGGGACATGTCCACCTCCAGTTCTGTCCAGCCTGTCATGTGGGGTAGAAAGAGACCCAACTCCAGGCCCTCTAGCCTTCCTGTCTCACCCAAGGGAACAAAATCAAACAAGACCAAGACCACTGCCCAGGGGCACAGCCTCCCAGAAAGACGGAAAGCCATAGGGCAACCGAACTGTTCCCCCTTCACATCTCACCACCACATCAGTAGGGCTCCAGTAGACTAACAGGGATTACAGCTGAAACAATGACAAGCGTCAAATTCTATTCAAGATGCAGTCTCTAGGAAAATCCAAAGAAAACACAGGAAGGTTAGAACAAAGACACCAGAGGAAATTTTAGCTTCTGACATCCATAGCTCTCACAAACAGTAGATACCATTTAACCTTTAGCCCAAGAACATAAGACCTAACACTCACGGCCTATTTATCCCAGTTCCTTACCCGGTACATCACATCTAGCTCTTAACAAAGACGTACAAGTAATACTAAAAGACAAAACAATGTCTGAAGAGAGAGAAAAAGCATCAGAACCATATGTGGATATGCCAGAGACACTGGAATTGTCAAACCAGAAGTATAACATTATAATGTATTAAGAATTCTAATACTATAACCTTCAACAACATGCAAGAACAGAGGATTAATGGAAGCAGAAATATGAAAAGTCTAAGAAGGCATTAAAAGGAAATGCTAGAAATCCAAAACTTTGTAAGAGAAATGAAGAAGGCCTTTGAAAGGCTTTGAGTAAAGAATCAGTAAGCTTGAGGAAATGTCCATAGAAACATTGAGAACTGAAAAAGAAAATAAAAAAAAGAAATTTAAAAGACAGAAAAAATTATCTGAGAACTGTGGGACAGTAATAAGAGGTATGGTATACATATAATAGTAACTCCAGAAGGAAAAGAGAGGAAATAATGAAAGAAATTTTTTACAAAATAATGACTGAGAATTTCCCCCCAATTAAGGAAAGACACCAAATTACAGAATTAGAAACTCAGTGACCACCAAGCAGGAAAAAAAAAAAAAATTTAAATGTACACCTAGGTAGATCATATTCAAACTTCAGAACAATCAAAGATTGAAAGAAATCATAAATGAAGCCAGGAAGGAGGAGGATGGGGGAACAATTATAGAGTAGCAAGGATAAGAATAATGTTAGACTTCTCTTTAGAAAAAATGCAAGCAAGCAGAGTGGAGTGAAATAACTAATGTCATGAAAGAAAAGAAAAATCTAGAATTTTGTAACCCATTAAATGAATCTTCACCGTGTTAATTAAAAATGAAGGAGAAATACTTTCTCAGGCAAAAAAACTTGATGAAATTTGTCATCAGTAGACAGCCTTGCAAGAAATGTTCAATGAAATTCTTCAGAAAGAAGAAAAATGATATAGGTCAGAAAATTCAGATCTACATACATACATAAAGGAGGAGTAAGTACTAGGACAGGAATAAATGAAGGTACAATACAATCTTTTAATTTTCTATTCTTGATTAATGTAACAGATAGCAGATTGTTCAAAACAGTAGTAGCAACGTTGTATGAGTCCAATAATACAACGTTTTGGGAAAAACAAAACTGTGAAGACAGTGAGTGGAAAGTTCATTGGCTGCCATGCGTGGGGAGAGGGCAGGATGCGTTGGTGGAGCCCAGGGGATTTTCACAGCAGTGACCCTATCCTGTACAATACATTTGTCACAACCCATAGAATGCACACCACCAGGAGTGACCCCTGATGTAAATTATGGACTTTAATGAATAACAACGTATCCTTTTTGGTTCATCAATTGTAACAGATACACCACATTTAGTCATGATATTAGCAGCAGGACTCACTGGAAAGGAGAGTGAGGACAAATAGGGTAACTATCTATATTTTCTGCTCAATTTTTGTATAAACCCCAAAGCTTCTCACAAAAGTCTCTTAATTAAAAATATAAATAAAAGAAAAAAACGTTTATTAAACACTTCAAAAGGAGAAAACCTGTAATAACGATTGCATTACAGCAGGGTAGAGGGAGTGCAGCCTATCGAGGAATTTATTTTCCTTTTTATCTTGTTTTCTAGTTTGTCTTTGACGAGTGCAATAACTATTTACATACGGGAAGAAATGGGAAAACCTGCCCATATGAGGACTTCCCCTTCTCCCTGGAATGAATCTCCCGTCCACCCCTCCAGGCCCAGGAAATAAGTGACAGGGAGGGTTTCCATGGACGCAGCTAATGGCTCCGGTGATGGGTGTTCAGGGCTCATGGGTCACTGTAATGCACTGAAATCTGGCACTTCGACACCAGCTTGAGGTTGTGGGTACTTATTGTGACAAACACAGGGTCTCCTGGGGAGGAGAGTTCTTCAGCGTTGACCTGGGGACTGAGATTCAGGATGTCTAGGCAGAATGGGGCTTGTCATGTAGAATGAAGGCCTTTTCTCTGGAATTTATAAAAAAAATAGAAATAAAAAGTAAATCCATGCTCAACATACTCAGAGTCCACTGTGGCATTTCCCCTTTCCATGTCCCAAGGACTAGAGGAATAGGACTAGAGGAAGCCCACACAAGCATTCTGACTGCAGTCCATGAGAAGATCCGGGCCTCACACTCGGTTGTTCACGTGGAATCTGCTTTTTCCTCATCTTCTTCAACTCGTACTTATCTGCTACTTGAAGAGCTTTTTTTCTCTTTTCATTGCCCACCTGGACCAGGTCTGCAATTGCTGTCCTTCTGCTGCAAACCCTCTGTTGTGTGGTGCATGGAGCCATTCCCCGCCCTATCCACCAGGACTCCCTGGTTTCGGTTCTTAAAATCTCATCATAAGGGACAGGAAGGGATAGCGCAGCTCACGGCAAAGCTCAGTACACAGAGGCTGCACCCCTGGGGCTGACAGAACAGAGATTTTTAACATATTTAGGTTATTGTGCTGGCGGAAGTTTGAGCCAGTGGATTGTCATTGTCACTCTCTTTTTCTCTCTTTTTAATATCACAGGTCTGTATAGTGGCTGGGAAACACAGGGACTGAGATTTTGGAGGCATGGATGTATGGGATTTTTAAAAAGCCCATTTTCAGAAAAGGGTTAGAAACCAGAGGAAGTGATCCAATATTTGGGATGGTTTAGTGCAAACACGAGGGTGGAGAAGCTGATATTAATGTGGTGCTTTCCAGCCCTGTTCCTGGCATCTCCCAGTGTGAACCTCAGATAATTCCAGCTAATAAGGCCCCTATTCAGATCATGTCATGATACCTTCTGTTTTTTAGATGAAGAAACTATAAACAAGAGAAGTGAAGAGACTCATCTCAAGGAAGCACAGGCAGCTGGAGAAACCAGGACAATGGACATCATTTCAGTGTATCAGCTCCTGTAGCTCCCACCCGGCCTCTCAAAGCACTGTGGTTTGGGGAGGGGAAGGCCCTGGGCTTAGCTCAGGGCAGGACAGGTGCCCTAAGTAGTCAGTAGTCCCCAAGCCCAGGTGTAGGGTTCTATGAAAAACTATTGGCATAAGAACGAACCAAGTGGGAACAAGAGGGCAGGAATGACACAGCTGTGGCCAGAGGACTGTGGGATTCATTGCCGTGAACCAGCTGATCTTGTGGAAGCCAGAAGCAAGGTTAAATACTAAATTACAGGAAGCTGGGATGCGCTAGCTCATTTGGTGTCATTTGTCAGAGGTGCTCTGCAAACTCAAGGTGCAAACACAGATACAGCGAATTCATTATTCTGAGCAAATATTGACTCTTGGGATATTATCGGTAGGAAAGTCTACGTTATTGACTTTTCTGGGGCGTTCTTTGTGAATTTTTGGAGAACTCTGTAGGGCCTTTGCAGCTCACAAGCTAGGCAGTTCTGCTTTGCTACAGAGCTGTTAGAACGGAGGCGTGATCTCTGTCGTCCTGCATCCCACTGGCACGAGGTGTCGCTGTTGAGCACTGGTTCTGTGTTGCTTTCATCCTGAGGAGGGCTGTTGGTGGGGTCCTGCTGGGAGCCAGGGTGACTCAGATACCTGCAGCTGATAGATCATTTTCTGGGAAGGACGAGCCTGGCTAGGGGATGTCTACCTGAGTCTGCACCTTCATGCACGGGAACCTATGTACACAGTCTCTGGCTCCAAGAGGTCATGGGCAGAACTTGTTGTGGTGTCCAATGCCCCGTGAACCCAGAACCACAGCCCCTTTCTTCTCACAGAGCCATCCTAGGGGTTGGATAGTTCTTGCCATGAATTCTCAATCGCAAGCAACACTATCACCCAGATAGGAATCCTGCAGAGGGACATAAATAGTCTGGATTGGACCCAGGGATTGGCATGCAAAGATTTTCTTGTTAATTTTAATAAGTATCTCAGATTGCATTGCTCTCAAAGAATAGAAAAAAAAATGGGTACCTTGCTCAATCTATAATGGACCCCCACATCTTATTCCTTATGTTTGTCAGGAAGACTTATGAATGGAGTAGATTTCCAGTCAAGTTCTCTTGCTAAAGTGGGATAATGGGATTACGGTGCAAAAATACTCAACCAAAAGAGACACAGGCCTTTGGTGAGATGGATGAAACCGTTAATAACACTGGGGCTGTCTCATCAGCTGCCTGGCTGGTTAAGGAAGCTCCTCTTTTCCGCATCTTGTTGGCTTTGTTATTAGCATACATATTTTTTTCTATTAGCATTATTAAACTAAGGCAGATATTTGCCCCCCTCCCCTACATGTGTTTGGAAATGAGCAGCTATGTGTTCTCAGAGAGATGCGGGGAGGAGCTGTTGGGTCTGTCTCCAGATCCCGCTCTTCTCCCCAGCAAGTAGGAGTGTGGAGAGCCCAGTGGAACCAGAGGGGGCAATAGAAAGGGAAGAGGGAAGAGGAAGGACTATAGGGATGGATGGGGTAGCTGAAGAAAGAAGAGTCAGGGAGAAGGGGGAATGGCAAGATATAAAGAACAATAGAGGGAGAAAGAAAACTAGAAATGATATCTAATGTTGGTATAGATCTTTGCAAACCTGACAAGTTTATGATTGTTTTTGACATTGTGTGGCCATTTAAAGTAGGAAGGGCAAGTGAGCTGGTTCCCATATTATCCTCATGAGGAAAATGAACCTGTGACGGGCACGGAATCATTTCACATGAAGTTTGACTCAGTGGGATGGAAGGGAGGGCATTACTTAGATGTTGTCCACAGAATTTGGAGGGGCCTGATGTACAGATGGATGAGATTTAACACTATTCACCCTCCTCCTATATACCACCTTTCAAACCCAATCTCATGTTACCTCCCAATAACCGCTTGCTGGTGGAGGTTATCATTCGTGGATAATCCATATCATGAACCAAGAAAGCATGGTAGACCGACATCAGTGAGTGCCAGAGAGCACACAGCTGCTGGGAAGGGTGAGCCCACGCCCCTGGCGCCTGTTTTTTCCAATCAGCAACATGGCTGTCTCTGAAGGGCAGGCCAGACCCATTACTCCAAGCTAGTGGGAGACCCATTCCTGGCTAATGTAATGAAAGAAATCCTACCCTCAGAGTAGCTCTTCGGGGGGAAGGAGTGGGTGCTTAGGATTCGGGCGCAGGCTGGCAAGCGCTGGCCTGCAATGTGGAGTGAAATGTTCATGCTTCAGATGGCAGGGGGACCAGATGGCTTTTCCTCCATCCCTGGGCCCCCTTTGCCTTTGAAACTGTCATGATGGGCTATGTCCAGACTTCTATGAGCCATCTCAATTGGGACTAGAGGTTGGGACTCGTGAGTTTTTACTTCACCTGGATGCTCTCATGAAAGGAAAGAAGAGAAACAAATGGTGATAGGCTCACATGAAGGATAACACAGAAGTAGGAAAAAAAATACATGCCCCTAAAAGAGGAAACAGAAGGTAGACTCTTGGCATGTGGACAACATAGGCCAACTAGACGTCCCATTTGAAACAGGAAAGAAAACAACAGTACTGTCCCATTTCAAACGGTACATCTGCTCAGCCTAGTGTCACCGGGCTCAATTCAAGGTGTCAGCAGGCTGACCGAAGGTACCATTTAAAAGGGGACATTACCGTTGTTTTCTGTCCTGCTTTAAATGGGACATCTGGTCAGCTTAAAGGACCATCCTCACTGGTGAGGCTATGTTTGCGCCCCTTCCTGATATAAAAATATTTTGAACATGGTTTTGGTAAAATTAATTTTGTTGTTCTTCCTTGACTAGGAAATTTCACCTTTAGACATTCATTTGTTTAGATCGTAAAGTTTTTCAGTGGAAAGGCAGTTATGTCTTGAAGAAATAATACACTAGGAGGAATTACTTTCTCAGCTCCTTTCCCCAAAGGAGAGCAAAGTGGTCTGAAAGTGTAAGGCTTGACTAGAGGGGTGGGTTGGGGTGGGTCGGGTCATGATCGAACAGGGAGAGCCATGCTGACAATGTCCGAACATCCAAGAAGCAAAGGCCTACTTATGCTGTTCTGACCCTGACGAAATACAGCATGTTGTGCAGTCAGATGGGTCTGCGGCATCAGCAGCAGGTCTCAGGGAAGCCTGTGTGAAAAGGAGGGGCTGGAGGCGATGGAGCTAGTTCACCCCACAAAGGGGAGCCTGGGAGGCACTGTGCGCCCTCCTTGAAGTGTCTGAAGACTCTTTAGGTGAAGAGGATGGTGAAGAGTTTCCATTTAAAACCATGGCTCAAGGACTGAAGTCAGACGTAATGGAAAATGTCCCTACTCACACCGGGATGTGAACACTGGCCTTGTGGCTCCAGAGGACCTGCCCCTACTGGGACAGACAGAGGGCCCAGCTACGTCAGATGACTGGGCACGTCCCTGCCGTGGGCAGAACGAGGGAAGTGGCCTGGGGAAGACTGGGTCCCACGAACCTCTCTGGGTCCTCACGTCCTGGCTATGGCAGGTCCCATGGTCAGATGCCCAGGACTAGGCACCGCACTTCTGGGGGGTCAGCGCAGGGAGCAGAGACAGGCCACTGAGCAGAGGTGGGCAAGGGGGCCCAGAGCTGAGAGCTTGAGCCAGACAGTCAGACCAGACCCGGTTCAGCCAGTGCCACGGCTCTGCTCTGTGACTTTCAGCAAGTGTCAGACCTCTCCGAGTGTGTTACCCCACCTGTCAGGAGGGGAGAAAGGCAGCCCCTGCCTCTCATGGGGAAGACAGAAGGAGGTGCTTCTTGGAATGCTCCCAGCTCCACGAGGCATGGACACACCCATGGTGTTCACAATACTCGCCCTTCTCTGGGCTCCTGATTCTGTGTCCAGACCCTTCTGCCCTCCCCTGGCTCCTCTGCTCCTCAGCCTGGCCCCATGTGAGCCCCCGACAGGTGTGTAGCCACCTGGACCCTCGTCACTAGGCCCCTGAGAGGCTGGACAGGCCCAGGCACCTGGCTCACCTGCCCCCCCCCCCCAGCACATGGCCTCACTCACACTCTTCCTTCCCAGCCCTGCCGCAGCCTCCTGCTCCCCGCACCGTTACAGGTGGCTCTGCTCTGAACCCCACCTCTGCCCTGACCACACCCTGGTCCAGCTCTAGCGCTCCGCCTCCCTCAGCCACTGGCCTGGTCTTGTTCCCATCATTGTGGATGACAAGGGCATGGTGGCCTGGGGAGCCCTCCTCTCCTCCTCCTCCCCACACCCTAAACCACCAGCACTCAGGAGACACGTCCACCCTTCTCCCTCCAGAAGAGGGACAGGGAGGGAGGGAGTCACCAGCATTGCTTCCGGTTTGGCGCCATTTGGGGGCATATGAAAATAAAAACAAATAAATACGTGAAGGACTAACCTCCGGCCAGTTGCAGTTTAGCTACCCTGCAATTAACAAATCCACAAACCAGCAACACATATTTACATCTCATTAGCAGGAGCCCAATGCGACAACGGCATGAAAATTTAGGAATTAGGCACAATTATCCTGTCGGCAGCACTTGGGGGAAGTTGTCGAGGGCTGGTGTAGTTATTAGTTTGCGCAGAAGCTGAGTGGCTCCCTAATTGTGTGCTATTTTTGTAATCCCCTCCTCTTGCTTAAAGTCCTTGGAGGTTCTCCTTCCTCTGCAGTTCAGCAGCCTAGGAGAGGTGACGAGGCCGGGCCCAGTATCAGACAAAGAGAATGACAATTCAGTGTGCAAAGTGCTGAGAAGGGGTTAAGTCCAGATCCTGTGGCCAGGGGAGCCCAGAGGACAGACCTGTCACCTCTTCTGGCAGGTCAGGGTCAACATCCAGCAGAAGAGGCAGTCAAAGCTGAGCCCTTCCCACTCCCCATTCTCCAGGAAGCTGCAGGCCACACAGCTGTGCCTGGCAGCTTTCGTCCCGGTCTTTTTATGTTTCTGGGTGTGAGCAGCCGCTTCCTGCTCTAACTGGGGAGTAGGAGTGAGGACTCGGGCCACAGAGATGCCTGCATTTGCATATAACATGAAGAAGGCAAGAGTGAAGGAGGAAGCGGACCCTGTTCTGAGCACTGAAGCATACACTTGTACTGTGACAGCCCTCTTTCCAATCCCCTTCACGGCGGCTACACTGCCCCGTTGCCCAGAAGCCCGTGTCAAGCATGAAAACACCAAGCGCTAAGGTGGCCTTTGAGATGAGTCCACCTCCTTTATATATAACAACTCTTTAATCCTCCAAAACCATGTGAGGGAGGAAGTACATTACCATATGTTTTAGAAAAGATGAAATGAAGTTTCAGAGAGGCTAATTAACTCATCCAAGGTCACAGAGCAGGGAAGCATGGATCTGGGGCTCACACCCAGACTGTCTTGCTCCAGAGCTTTTGCCCTCCACGCCGCCCGTGACTCCCTGCTTCAGACTGCTGCACACAGAGCAGCGGTTCGCATTGACTTGTCGTGGTCACACAGTCCCTTGGGAACGTGCTCCAGGGTGCTGAGTCCTCCACAGCGGAGGAAAGACCATTTCTGATGGCGCAGGAAGTCAGGGTAAGTTGAGGGTGGTTTCTAATCCTGAGAGTGGCCTTGGGCACATTCCTGTCTTCATGCCTGTGCTCATTCCCAGCCCACAGTGAGGCCTTCCCTCCCGGGCACAGTGCTGGGCATCAGGCCACTTCTCCAGCAACTCTCTAGCCAGCTTATTATGTGATATGAGCTCTTCAAGACTGGGGATCATGTTTGCTCATCTTTATGAGCAGCCCCATTTGAGGGACTCAATAGGCTGTAATATTTGCAATGGATTATCTCTGGTGGCATTTAAAAACAGAAGACTGGAGACTGCATGTACTCTGAAGCCGACTCACTAGCTCATGGTAATAAAGCAGAATAGCCCCTATCTTCATATGGAAGGACGGAGCTTCTCTGTGAAGCATCGCCAATCCTCGTCCTCCAGAAGCTCACAGCCCATGGACGGAGACAGCGTGATGCCGTGAGACCCACACATATACTTGCGTTCAGGTCTCTTACATCTGGATTGGACACTTCAGGTCAGTTAGTTAACTGATGCTCATTTCTTCCTTAGGAAGATGGGGATGACGATGGTAACCACCTTGCAGGATTGTTGTGGGTATTAAATGAGATGAGCTATGTGAGGCCCTGAGCATGGTACTTCACACATAGACAATGCTTAAAAATTGACAGTGGAAAAGAAGGAAGGAAGGAAGGAAGGAAGGAAGGAAGGAAGGAAGGAAGGAAGGAAGGAAACAAGGAAGGAAGGAAGGAAGAAAGGAAGGAAGGAAGGAAGAAAGATGAGATAATTGCAAAGCCTATGGAAGCAGAGCAAGAGCATTCACCTGGCAAAGAAAAGGCTTCTCAGAAGATGGAGCATCTATGCCAGGTGTTGAAGGAGGAGGTGGAGGGTGCAGAATCCAGGGACAGGAAAGCGTGCACGCCAGTGCTTAGAGGTGCCATCTGCTATGGCTCCTTCAGGCGCTGGAGAGGAACTGCATGGCTGCTCACAGGTGAGGGAAGCAGGAAGTGAGGCTGCTGGCGCCAGGGGACCCCACAGTGCTGGGAGGACTGATCTTCACCCTGGTCGCCATGTAGAACCTTCAGAGGTTTGGGATGAAGTTGACGCAAAGAGATTTCTTGGGGTCAGCATGACAGATGGGTGTGTGTCAGGGGGACAGTGAAAGTCCGTGTGATAGGTTGACAATAAAGGCCACGGGGAAGCAGAAGACAGATTTAAGCAACTCTCCTGTAAGACCTGAGGAACAAGGACCCACGGGGATGATGAGGGGTGACCTCAAGGTTTCCATTTGGGGTGAATGGTTTAAAAAAGAACACTGGTGGAAAAGGAAGGTTTGGGGTAGATGAGTCTATGATAATACTTTATGTGTTGGGTTTGAGGCATGCATAGGATTTCTAAGTGGAAACTTCACACCCTAACCCTTCACATGCCTCCTTCATCCAATTGTTTAAATTGATACAATGTTGCTAGCAAGAATTATCAGGGGAAGAGTGAGAGAAGGTGGCCGGGAGGTTTATTCTGCTGTGACCATCTAGGAAACAGCCTTGGAGCCTGACCATTGTCCAGTTGCTGCTCTTTTATCCCCGGAGTCTGTTGACATCAATGCTTTAATCCCTAGCAATTGCACCAAGAGAGACACACCTTGGCCTAAGTCCCTTCCCTGTGCTGAAGAAAAGTCCAGATATTGCAACCACTGACACTACAATTATTTCACTTCTCTGAGATACTGTAAAGAATTTGCAATATTTTCTAGCCCAGGAGAAAGCCCAGAGGAAGGTCTTTCCCCTTTCCTGTGGCCTCACGTGGAGCATTCACAGCCCAAGGAGCCAGCCCCCACAGCCACGCTATCACGGTTGGCCTTGGATAGAGGGTAGTCCCTCTGAACACCAGTACCGCTCAGGTGTCCTATGAGATTCCAGGGAAGAGGAGGGAAGAAAGAGAAATTACCGGCTTATAAGAGCCTTCTGTGGCTCCCCAGGAACTAAGAACACTGCATTTCTAATCTGCTTTACTCGTCTTGCAGACTCTACTCTGAAGTTGAAACCCAGGTACGTGGACAGAGTCCCAAGGTCTGTTCTGTGGACACCCATGAGATGTTATGATAAACTTAGGAGGGCGGCCAGAGACAGACTTGGGCACTACCCTGTTTGTATTTTGTTATTTCCCATTGACTTTTAAAGTTTATTTAAATTTTTGGTAATTGTGGAAAGTGCACAAAATTTTGGAAAATATACATAAAGAGGAGATGAAAATATCTTTCGTAAAGACATTTTTCATTACCTTTGGGATTTGGGTATATAGTTTTCTGGAATGTAGGCATTTCCAGAATGCTGAAAAATACCTTTCAAATGACATATAAAATACAAATACAAACAAAAAAGTGCACATATTATAAGTTTATGTCTTCACAATCTGAGCACATCTAGGTAATGAGCCCCCAGGTTAAGACACAGAATATCACGGGGACCCCGTTTACATTTACCGTTATTACTGATCTGAGTGGCCTATAGCCACCATGTTACTAATAATTTCCTAGTGGAACAAGTAACTATATGTTCGTTTGTCCCCTCCTTTCTTGAGTTTCTTTAAATTAATCTGATATTTTTATTACTTCATTTCTTCTGTTAACTTGTTATGTAAGCCTTTTATTTTTTTTATAGTTCCTATAGATAGTACATCTTTGACTTCTCGCTATCTAACAAAAATGAAATATTTACTGTTTCTCTGATGTTGCCAGACTTTATAATGTTTTGCTCCATTTACCTCTGCTGACTTTTGCTTTATTATTATTATTATTATTTTTAATTCTACATATAGAATTATTACATATTACATATAATAATTCTACATATCGAAACTCCACAAACTGTTAATATTCTTGTTTTCTCTAGTTGCTATTTATTTTAATTGACCTACATATTTTCACTTTCCGGTTATTGTCTTTTATTTATGTGATTCTGTGTTATCATCTAGGAGATTTTCTTTCAGACTGATTAATTCTCTTTAGTATTTATTGCAGTTAAGATTTGCTGGCCATTATTTTGCTAGCATTTTGTTTATCTAACGGCTTATTTAAAAAAAAATTATCTTCAGTTTTCTAAGATTTACATTTTTTTGTTTCAATGCTTTAAAATAATGTTCTATTATCCATTGGTTTTAACTTTTTCTTTTGAGAGGTCAGCTCTTACTATTTTTCTTCGAAGATAATCTTTCTTTTAACCTTTGGTTGTTTTTCAGACCTTCTTTCCTCCCTCCCTTCTTCTCCTTGTCTTTCTCCTCCTCTTCCTTTTTCCCTTGTACCCCTTCTCCCCCTCCCTTCCCCCTCCTTTCTGTTAGTAGTTTGACTACAATATGTCTAACAGTGTATTTTAGGGTCACAGCCACTCCTCACTAACAACCTACCTGTTTAACGACCACTCGGACTTATGACCAGTTCTCCAGCGTGGGGAATCCCTTTGCTCAATTGGTGTGAGTCTTGGGAATCTCCTCTTGGAGTTGTCTCGTTCCTGCAATTGGTTAGTAGTCATTACACCAAGCTTGTCCAACCCACGGCCCAAGGGCTGCTTGAGGCCCAAGACGGCTTTGAATGCGGCCCAACATGAATTCATAAACTTTCTTAAAACATTATGAGATTTTTTGCGACCTTTCTTTTTAGCTCATCAAGTCTCATTAGTGTTAGTATATTTTATGTGTGGCCCAAGACAATTCTAATGTGGCCCAGGGAAACCAAAAGTTTGGACACCCTGCACTACACGAAGCATTTGCAATCACATGACACTATATATTTCATTTATAAGTGTGGTGTTGAGTGATAGCTATTGAAAAATACATACCCTATGGCACCACAATATACCTCAAGACATCTGTCTTTAAGCTCCTTGCTTGTTGTAGGAACAGAACTTGGTCGTTAAGTGAAGAATACCTCTATGGATCCTGCTCAAATCTCTGTGCTATTGTCTTTTACTATTTTTCAATCATTATTTCTCTGAATATTGCTTCTGCCACATTTCATTACTCCTAGCATTCTGCTACTCCAATTATACTAATTTTAGACCTATCAGGTGCGTCCTGCATGTCTCAGGCTCTCTGGATGTATTTTCTGTTCTTTTTTTCTCTATGTACTTTCCTTTGACTTAACTAACCTTTTGTTTGGCTATATCCAATCTTATTTGTAATCTATCAATTAAATATTAAAAATTAATAATTAATACTCAGATATTGCATTTTCACTTATTTATAGGTTCCAATTATACATGTCAAAACTTTCATCTTTTTATGTGTATTGTTGATCTTTTTAACTATTAATAACATCATTAATCAGAGTTTTAGAAGTTTTTGTTGCTAACTCCAATATCTGAATCACTAGTCTGCTTTTTTTTCTCTCTTTCTTTGTTTAGTGACTTTTTGTTGT